>JBBMOL010000726.1:0-80133 GCA_037954665.1 Laguncularia racemosa
TTTTGTTTTTTTTTATTTTGATTTTTTTGATTTTTTATTTTTTAAAAAACTTTTTTGGACCCAAAAAAAAGGGGGATACAAAATAATCAATCCCTTTTTTCCAAAATTTTTAAGGGGAAAAACCCCCAATACCAGGAATTTACCTTTTTCCTTTTTCTTTTTTTCCCAAAAATTTCCTTGATTGTTAATTCCTTTTCAATTGGAAAATTTGGGGAAATGGGGAAACACTGTTCAAGCAAGTTGGGGGAGGGGATAATAAAATAAAAAATAGAGAAAACTTATACTCAATGTTTGTCCTTAAGCAATTTTAACCCAAAATTTTTTTTAAAAAAAAAATTAAAATCTAAGTTTGGGTACTAAATTTGAAAAAAAACTCAAAAAAAAGGAAATTAACTTTTCAAATTTTTTACTCACCCACTCCCTTGTTAAATAAAGGGTTTAAAATTAATTTAAAAAAATTTTTTTAAAAAAAAACAAATTTCCCCTTGTTTTTAGCTTTAGAATTAAAATCTAAGGAAAGCGAGCCCAAATGAAAAATAAACAATTTATTTGGGGGGGTTATATTAGCTATTTTTAACCTTTTGTTTTTTAAAATTTGTAAAGCAATCAACACTTATAAAAAAAAAAAAAAAATCAAGCATACCTTACCCCTAATATTCAACTAATTAATTAAAAATATTCAAACAAAAATTTTTAAGGGGGAAAAGGGGCCGGGGGGTTTTTCCCCAAACCCGGGGGTCATTTAATGTGACCGGATTCCGACCCCCAAGAACCCCACTATAACTAAAGGGGCAAAAAAGGGAAAAAAATTTTATAAAAAAGCGGGAAAAACCCCCCAAAAAAACTTGAATAAATAAAAAAAACATGAATTAAACATTAAATTGGGTTTAAAAAAAAGGGTTTAAAAAAAGGGAAATATCACAAAAAGTTTTTAAAACCATATGCTTTTCTTTTTACTACAATTAATGCTTGATAAATCCAAGAAGTTTAATTTGGGTTTTTTTTTCCTTATTGAATTAATATTTTTTTGGAAAAAAAATTTTTTTTCTAAAAAGAGGTTTAAAGTTTTTTTGTTAGATTACTATTAAGTTTTTGTCTAGGGAAATTTTGATCAAAAAAAACCCCTTTTGGTTAATGTAGACATTTAAAAAACAACCCCAAAAATTCCCAAATGAATAGATTTTTTAAAAAAGATGAAAAAAATTTGAATAATTTTATAAACCAATTTCCAAAATTTTTTTTAAAAAAAAATTTGCTGGGGGAAAAACCAAATCAAATGGGGGGAATTTGATAACCCCCTTTTACATTTTAAACTTTTTGAAAAAATTGTGAAAAATTCATTTTGATTTAAAGAAATCAAAGGGAAAGGTACAAAAATTTTATTATGGGGTAAATCGGGTTTAAATGGGGTAAAGGGGGGGCTTTCAAAAAATTTTAAGAAGTCATCCAAAAATTGGATCAAAAAAGGGGTTTTACACCCCCCAGGAAGTACGGGGCATGAATTAAAAGTACAAAACCCCCGGTCTTTTTTGAATCAACAAAATAAAAAGGGTTTTTAAATATAGGGCCTTTATGGAAAACCTTTTTTTGGAACCCCCTTTTCGAAAAGGGGGTTTACAAAAGGGACGAAAGGGGGAAATTTGGGATTTTCAACAAAGAAACGATTTGGGGCAGGGCCCGGGTGGAAGCCGGGGAAAAAACCCGGGGCTTGGAGTCGGGGGGAAGCAAGGCCCAAAAAGGAAAAAATTGGGAACCTTCACGGGGGAAATAACAGGCCTGGGTTTTCAGCGGGGAAAAACCCGGGGGTACACACGGGAAAAGGATAAAGATTTTAAATCTTGCCCCAAAAAGGGGGGGTTTAAAAAACAGCCGGGGTGGAGCTATGCAAAACACGGGGGAAAGGGAAGATGATACGTGTTATGCACAAAAGGGGCCCGGGGCTTGACCCAGGGCCTGTGGTGGGGCTCCCCGGGAAAAAAAAATTTTTCCATTTTCCGAAATTTTTTTTGGGGAAAAAGGAAAAAATTTTTGTTCTTCTACAAAAATCACTTTCCATCCCTCTAAAAATAAAAAAAACTAACCCTAGAGGGGGAAATTTTTGAATTTTTGCCCTTAAAAAACCCTTTTGGATATTTTTTGGAGCAGAGTAGCGACCGGGTTTCTGTCTTTATTTTTTTAATTTTCCCTTTTTTGTTGAGGGCCCATAAGCAACTACTTTTCTAGCCAAAGGGAAAGGGATTTTTTAAATCTTCACAAATTTGGGTAGGCCCAATTTTGCTTTTTTTAATTCTTTTTTTTTTCCCGGAATTCAAAAACCTTCTGACCTTTTGCCCCTTTTATTTTTTTGTTGATTGGAAAATGAAAGAGTCTTCCTAAATTAAAATTAAAATTGTCAACTAGCCTCAAACCCCGAAATTTGTTTGATTTTCATTCAGTGCATAAAACATTTTTGGGTTTAAAAAAAAGATATCGAATTCATTTAGGATGTGTGAATTTTTAAAGGGGTTTATTTAAATCTAGGGGCATGAATTGGTGTTCTCTATTTTTAATGATTGGTTAAAAATCCAAACCCCTTTCGGGTTTTCTAATGAAAAGGAAAAAATCAAAGGGCCCCTTTTGGTTAGGGGGAAATACAGAGATGGGTTTTTTAAGTGTTAAACCAAAACCAGTTTATCGGGAATAAGAATAGAAAACATTTGACGATGATAATTTCCCTTTAAATTTTAACATTTTGTTCCTTTGGCGGGGCTTTTATAATATACTTCTTTTAAACTTGTTCGACTTTTTTTTGATTAAAAACAAAACCCCCCCTCGTTTTTTTTCATTTTTATTCTCCTTGGATAGAAAAATAAATTTAACCAATTTTTTGGGGTTCGACCCTATCCCCATAAAAAATTCATAAATTGTCTGGGGATGGGTTTTATTTTTTTTGGGTTTCAAACCCCCATCCCTTTCAAAGGTTATAAAAATTTTTGTTCAATAGAAAATTTCAAATTGTTATGTACCGATTCTTTTTTTAACCTTTCAAAGCATTTCAAACCTTTACAATGGAGAATTTACGGGTTTTTTCAAACCACTTTCAACCTTACAAGGGGAAACATTGACTTTTTCTTCAAACTCTTCAAAACCTTCCATCCTGTCGGGTTTTTTTTCCGATTTGTTCAATTTTTTTTTGATAGTTTTAAAAATTTTCAAGCCACCACGGTAAAGTATATTGGGTAAAATACTTGATGGTTTTGCTAAATTGGTTTTTTAATCATGGGGTTTTTAATTTCAAAAAATTTTAAAACAAATTTTTTTCAAAGATTTTTTTTAGAAAATGGACATATAAGATTTAAAATTTTATCAAGATTTAAATCTAGATATTGTGCTATATTTTGGGAGATCCAGCATTACAAAGATAAGGATAAGAAATATGGTTTTTTACATGAAGATATGGTTCCACAGTATATGGATATCAAGAAAGGTTCCGTAATGTGGGGATATCTTCAACAAACTTGATCCAAGGAATATCTCAAAGAAGATCTCATTAAACTGATTTATCCAAGCTTATCCTCATAAAAAATTCATGGAATGTAGATCCTCTCCAACAAGTTCAAGTTATTTTTGAAATACAAAATTTCAAAAAAAAATTCAAGCTTGTCACGTGGAACTTTCATGAACGTTACATTCTCAAAGTAACTGTTATTTTTCTTCATAAAAGGAGTGTTCAGTTCAAATAAAAAAAAGAAGATAGAGAGAAAAGTTCTTTTGAAAAAAAGGATACGGAAAAGAAAAAGCTCATACATCTTCAAGCACAAATTTTTTTTACATGTACATGTGATCTAATTTATAGGGGGAAATTTGACTTTCCCCCATTTTATTGTGATTCCTTTCTTATATAAGGAATTGAGATTTTTTCATCATTGTAGTTTTAGCATTAACTTAGTGAAGAAGCTAGAAAGACTCAGCATGAGACTTCGCCTTGAAGAGGCTTATTTTTTACACTTTCAATTTGATTGATATAGTGAAACACAACCAAAAAAGATAACCGGGAACCCCGGCGTGGAGTTTGGAAGAGAGGACTGACGCTCGAGGTGGAACCTCTATAAATCTCTGACATTCTTTTTTCTCTATAATTTTTTATTTTTGCACATTATTTTTTTTCATTTTTGTTGTTTTACGTCATTTTATTAGTCAAGAGGTTTTGAATGATTTGCAAAAATTTTAAATTTAAGTAATTAATCAATCAACCCCTCTTGATTAAACTAATGGGACCAACACATATATTACTTGGTAGACCTTGGTTTATGATAGGAGGGTCTCACAGATGGCTTTTGAATACTTATGTGTTCCAAAAGGAAGGCAAACGAGTTATTTTGAATCCTAGTCACCTTTAGAGGTCCAAAATTTCCAACAACAATCATTTGACCATTAGAAAATTAAAAAGGGTTTTTAAAACAGTGTGATGATTATGAGGAAAGAAAGTATTATTGAGGGACATGGTGAGATGGGAAAAGGGTTTAAACACAAAAGAGGCTCCAAAATACTTGCTTAAGAGAGTTTTGGGGTTCAGACCCACAATCTCTACCTCCACTTTTTCAGGATTGAATGGAGAGTATACTGACATTTTTTCCTGATGATTTGCCAGCAGGATTACCAAACCCTTTTAGGGGATAGACCATGTTATTGACTTATGCCCGGGTTTAGCTTTACCAAATTTACCTGCATATCACATGAATCTCGAGGAGGCTAAGTGATTGAAGTCTAGTAATGAATTGATTGAATGGGGTTTGTTAGAGAGAGTCTTAGCCCATGCACTGTTCCCGCCCTTTTGTTCCCAAGAAGGTGGTACTTGGAGATTGTGTATTGATAGAACCCTCAACAAAATCACCCTCAAATACAGGTATCCTATTTCCTAGACCTGATATATGTTAGATGGCTGCATGGTTCATAGGTTTTTCTCCAAATGGATCTTAAAAGCGGATTCACCAGATTCAAATGAAGAAGGGATAAATGGAAGACTACTTTAAAAACAATCATAGACTGTTTTGAATGGTTGGTTATGCCCTTTTTTTTGAGTAATGCCTCCTAGTAACTTTTATGAGGTTGATGAATCATGTACTGAAAGAATTTCTAGGAAAATTTGTTGTTGTTTATTTTGATGATATTATGATCTACAGCAAAAACCTAGAACAACATGTGAGCATCTCCGGGCAGTATTTTCAGTATTAAGGACACAACAGCTATTTGCAAATATCCAGAAGTGTTTTTTACCAAACTGAGGTAACATTTTTGGGTTTGTTGTATCTGATTCAGGTGTTAAGGTGGATGAGGAGGAAGTGAGGGCAATCAAAGAATGGCCAATACCCACTTCAGTTACTAAGGTAAAAAGTTTTCATGGACTCGCATCCTTTTATAGACGCTTTGTCCAAAATTCAGTAGTATTGTCAGTCCTCTCACAGAACTGACTAAAAAGAGTGTACCTTTTGTCTGAGTGAAAAGGCCCAGAGGAGTTTTTGAAGAGATAAAAGAAAAACTCACTTGTGCTCCATTATTGGCTTTGCCTGATTTAACAAAGTTTTTGAGTTGGAATGTGATGCTTCTGGGATTGGAATTGATGTTTGTATTAATGCAGGAAAAGAGACCTATAGCATACTTTAGTGAGAAGTTGAGTGGTGCAACTTTAACTATTCTATATATGATAAGGAATTTTATTCTTTAGTAAGGGCTCTCATGACGTGGTAGCATTATCTCCTCCCGAAAGAGTTTATTATTTATACAGATCAGGAATCTTTGAAACATTTCAGGGGACAACATCATTTGTCTAAGCGCCAAGCTAAATGGGTGGAGTTTCTAGAGGGTTTTGCTATGTGATAAAGTACAAAAAGGGTAATCAGAATATTGTTGCTGATGCTTTATCATGATGATATGTACTTACACTTCTCTTCAGTTAAAACTGCTGGGTTTTGAGTTGTTATAAGAACAATAGATATGTGATGAGGAATTCAAGACTATCATGGAGAGTAACTTGGGGGCAGGATGTATGATGGATTATTGCATGATAGAGGGGTTTCTGTATAAATTAGGAAAACTATGTATTCCATCGGGGTTTGTGAGGGAATTATTGGTGAGGGAAGCACATGTAGGTAGATTGTCAAGACATTTGGTGAGAAGAGAACCCTAGCCATATTAAGGGAAATTTCTATTTGAAGGGTATGATAAGGATGTCCATAGGGTACTAGAAAGGTGTGGTATTTGTAAGAGAGCTAAAGGGAAGAAAGGTGCACATGGTAAGTATTGCCTTTACCTATACCATATAAACCCTGGACTGACATCAATATGAATTTTGTGTTGGGATTACCTAGAACACAAAGGGGAAAGACTCAATTCTGGTGGTTGTTGATCTATTCAACAAAATGTCACACTTTGTGCCATGTCACAAAACAGATGATGCTCTTTTTATTGCTAACCTTTTTATGTAGGAAATTGTCAAATTATATGGAGTTCCACACAGCATAGTGTCAGACAAAGATACTAAGTTGCTTAGTTTCTTTTGGAAGACATTATGGAGAAGACTAGGTACTAAACTTATGTACAGTACCTCTTGCCACCCACAGACAAACGGACAAACAGAGGTTGTCAACCGCACGCTTGGGAATCTACTCAGAGCAACAGTTGGCAAGAATCTTACTGATTGGGACTTGTGTCTTCTTATTGTTGAGTTCGCTTACAATAGGTCTACTCATAGTTCAACTAGTAAGTCTCCCTTTGAAGTTATTTAATGGCTATAATCCTTCTATCCCATTGGATTTTATAGAAGGACCAACGACAAAGGAAGAGAGTTTTAGTGGAGTTGACCAAGCTAAACAAATTCAGCACATCCATGATAGGACAACTGAACACCTTCAGAAGACTCAGGAACAGCAGAGAATCCAGGGAAACAGACACAGGAAAGTTCATCTTTATCATCCAGGTGATTATTCTGGATTAATCTTAACAAGGACAGGTTTCCACATAAGAAGTCACAAAAGTTGTCTCCCAGGTCAGACGGACCATTTAGGGTTTTAAAGCGTATCAACGACAATGCCTATCGTATAGAGTTACCAGGAGAGTATGAAGTATCAGTGACCTTTAATGTCTCAAATCTACACCATCCTTATCAAATGACATGCATGAAGACCTATCAGATTTGAGGGCAAATCTTTCAAAAGCCCAAGGAGATGATAGGAATCAGCCTCCTATAGGACCTATCACCAGAGCCCGAGCTAAGGGTCTCCATAATTTAGTTTTGAGAATTTTTCTTGAGGAACCTAATCTTGAGAAAACTAATCTATTTTCTACATCTCTACATTATAATTATAGTGCATTTCAACAGGCTCACTTGTCAGTCTTACAGGATAACCAAATCACCTTTACTTTTAAGTGAGTCAGGATTCTTAACGGGCCTAATTCAAAAGTATCTTGAAGACCGGCATCATGAAGACTCATTTCTTGATATATTTCTCCTTTGTATGGACAATTTTATGTTGTATTTTCTTTTAGGACACTTTCATTTTTATTGTAATTTCCATTTAGGTCCGGTTACCTTAAAAGTGGCAAACTTGTAATTTTTGTCCATTTTCTAACCCTAGGAGTAGCTAGTAATAAATACTTGCTTATAGTAGGGTTTGAGGAGGCTAAAATTTTTCAGGTTTGAACATCACTTTTCGTGAGAGGGCTTAGGGTTTCCTAAATCCAATTTCTCTTATCAATTTCAATTTCCAAGAGTTCAAATTGTGGTGAGTGCAACAAAGGGTAATTGTGAGTAGTATCAATTCCTTCTTTGTTGTGTTTCCATTTCATCACTAGTGAGTAATATCTAGGGTTGATTTGGATTTTTCTTGGTTAGATTTTTTATTGCATTTGTGATCAATTATCTGGTTATAAGATTGATTGCTTTATTACTTGATTTTATCATCAATATTGGAATCTATTATGACGTGAATTGGGAATTGTAAGAAGGAGTTGAAATCACGGTTTTGATCTATTCCTCTTAATTTGATTCATGTGGATTTCTCTTGCATTTGTTGTTATTTGAAGAAGATTACATATATGGATTGTTAATTGCACCATTTGACCTTTGAATTTTCATCAAAATTCCATTAGGGTCACGTAATTTCTTGATTCCATTAGACTGGTTTTAATTATGAATTGGAGTTTGTTTCTTTGATTCATTTGAATGTGCTTGGGCTTCGTTTTGAGCACATCATGAGGTTTACATATGAAGTATACCTCCACATGGCCTCTCTATACCATTGTATGACACCAATAGCCTTTTTACATGAAGAAATATGTAATGCATGACCTATTTTATTAATGTCAGATATAGTTAGATTCATTTATTAGGTGACTAAAAAAATTATCACAGACACTCACATTATCCTTAGTCTAAATGTAGGGAAAATCCAATAATCAATTAGCTAAATATTGTTTAAGGTATTTTAGCATCCGAGATCATGTTAATTAAACACAAGCAAATTTCTCAACCCTATACATATATCCAATTATATTAGTGTACCAATTACAAGCACAAAACAAGTACAATAATTATAATTTCTCACTCATGAGTGGAAATCTCTCTTGGCATCAGTCTTGATAAGTTGCAAAATACCCTTATCTAGAGTAATGAAATTATGCTTTATTGTTGAATTTTTAGATGATTTGTTGAAGAAAAGGATGCTTAATGGAATGAATGGTAATTTCAGGATCTTCTAGAGTATTTTGGAGCTAAGGGAAGGAGTTTTGAAGAGTCGGATCAAGTTTGGAAGGAATTGGATACAATACATGTGAAGAAAAGAATTCTGGAAAGTACACAAGCGAGATACACGCTGATGAGATCCATGATGAGAGTCAAGTTGGAAGAAGGAAATGTGGATCCTCTTGAAGTGCCGCCTGGACAGATCATAAGAAGTCGAGCTAAACGACTCAAGGAAGCACTTAACGGGTTGATAAAGGATGTCCATGAAGCCGGAAGGATTGGGGCAATCATGAAGTTGGAACGGATTGGAACAATACGGGAAGACCCTTGCTCTTATACAAGTCACACCGGACACGGGTTGAAGAGGGCGTGTACTTTCAAGGCACGGCCATGTATGGAGTCAAGCAAATCCACAGAAAGATACACGACCAAAGTACACGGGCGTGCATGTTGCCAGAAGTTGCACAGAAAGATGCACGGCCAAAGTACACGGGCGTATATGTTTCCAGAAGTTGCACAGAAAGGTACACGGCCAAAGTACACAGGTGTGTACACGGCCGTGTATCCCCTACCGGCCAGCTTGTTCTGTTTTCATGTTTTTACGCCACTTATCTAAACTACGTCGTTTTTGAGTTGTTTTACACGAATTGTAACCTAGTATAAAAGCTCCTAGGGTTTAGAACAAAAAAGAATTTTTACATCTTTTGAACATTAAACACTTTTGAGAGGCACCTCTGTTGGTTCTTCAAGAACTAACTAGAACTTATCGGATTTTATTTCCGTGGCGTTCAACTCGACTTATCAATCGGTCTTTCATCCCGATTGTGGCATCTTCACATTATACCAAGGTTCTTGTCTTGCTTATAGACAACGGGTCAAGGTTTCCACTTTAGGTGTTTGGGCATCTTAGGTAACGAATTTCCGAACGTATTGGTATTGGGTTTCGTCACGGGTTGGCGTGGTTCGTATCGGAGCTTAGGTTTGTCAAAAAATCAAGTTCAGTTGAGGAAGGTAATATCAAAAACCCTAACTCCAATCGTTCATATCAATTATCGTATTCAATTTCGTAGTATTGATTGTCTTTTGATAGTGTAATATCGCCTAGGCGATTGTTAAGAAAAAAAAAAAGAGAGTAAAAATCACAACAACAAAAAAGAAGAGAAAAGAAAAGAAAAGAAAAACGTGATCAAGAGCAACAACCAAGACAAACAAAAAAAAAATTGGATAGAAAAATAGAGGGAAAATTTACGAACGCTAGAGTTGTTTTGAATTCTACGGAAGGAAATTGGTGTAGTTCGGCTTAGTTCCAAGAGAATTGAGAAGAGGAAATTGGCGAGTTGATATCATCATTATTTGTGAGAATACACGAGTGACTGTGTGATATCATCATTTGAGCGAACACACGTAAGGGAGTGTATCGTGAGGTTTAATTATATATATATTTGTGTCAGTACTAATCTTTTCTACACGAACTATGTCGAGACAACATTCTCTGGAAGGTGAGAGGGGAAGGTTTGATGCTAGGTTAGTAATTGAGGCGTTGAGGAGAGAAATGAAGAGGATGTTCCAAGAAGGAATGGAACAAATTCATGAGACGGTGGAGCAAAGACTAAAGCAATCCACAAACGTATTCCAAGGGCATAAGAGGGAGAGTCGTTCTAGGAGAGTACCGAGGGGTGGAGATGAAATGTCGGATGATGATTTTGATGAGCCTTCTGTCAGGAGTTATAGAGGATATAGTGGTCGGAATAAAGGAACTAGGGATTGGGAAGATAGAGGAGATAGGAATAGAGATGATGATCAATTGAGTAGCATAAAGATGAAGATTCCTCCTTTCCAAAGGAAGAATGATCCCGAGGCGTACTTAGAGTGGGAGAAAAAGGTGGAGGTGGTGTTTGATTGTCACAACTATAGTGGGAGAAAGAAAGTAAAACTTGCTGCCATTGAATTTTCGGATTATGCTATAGTGTGGTGGGATCAATTAATGATGAATAGAAGGAGGAGTGGCGAGCCACCTATTGAGTCTTGGGAAGAGATGAAAAGAGTGATGAAGAAGCGGTTTTGTACCTACGTATTACTATCATGAATTGCACAACAAGTTGCAAACTCTGAGGCAGGGAAGCCGAAGTGTAGATGAGTATTTCAAGGAGATGGAAGTCACTATGATTAGGGCGAATGTAGAGGAGGATAGAGAAGCTACAATGGCTAGATTTCTTGCGGGTTTGAATAGAGAAATCCAAAATGTTGTTGAATTGCAGCATTATGTAGAATTGGAGGATATCGTCCACATGGCTATAAAAGTTGAGAACCAGCACAAGAGGAGAGGTAGTAGTAATGCACGGTTGCAACAGGATAATGGTTCATCCACTTGGAAGACTAATCAATGGAAGAAGGAAGAAAAGCCTTTACCCACCAAACCAAAAGGGGAGCTGAGGCAAGCGGGTTCTACTCCTAGTAATCAAGGTAACCCTGAATCTTCTACTTCTAGAAATCGTGACATTAGATGTTTTAAATGTCAAGGTAGAGGCCATATTGCTAGTCAATGTCCAAATAGGCGTGTGATGATTTTGCGTGATGATGGAGAGTATGAGACTGAGGGGGATAGTGAAGAAGAAAATATGCCTCCATTAGAAGATGCTAGTGATGATGAGGAGCCTGCAATGGGAAGGCTAGTGGCAGTAGTGAAGAGAGCTTTGAATGTGCAGGTGAAGGAAGAAGAGGAGGTGCAAAGGAAGAATATATTTCATACTAGATGTTATCTAGGAGATCACATTTATAGTTTGATTATTGATGGGGGAAGTTGCACCAATGTAGTGAGTAATTTTATTGTTGAGAGGTTGGGGCTCAAAACTGTTAGACACCCTAGTCCATATAAATTGCAGTGGTTGAATGATAGTGGAGAGACTAAGGTGAGTAAGCAAGCATTGATTGGTTTCCACATTGGTAGGTATGAGGATGAGGTGTTATGTGATGTAGTGCCAATGCAAGCATGTCATGTGTTGTTGGGGAGGCCATGGCAATTTGATAGGAAGGTTGTTCATGATGGCTTTTCTAACAAGTATACGCTTGTTCACCAAGGGAAAAGCTTTAATCTTAAACTGTTAACACCTAAGCAAGTGTATGAGGATTAGTTGCAGCTACAACAGTCGTTTGCAAAACACAAGGTGAGTGAAAAGCAGAGTGAGAGTGAGAGAGCAAAAGACAATGAGAAGAAAAAGGAATATAAAAGTCAAGATCAAAAGGAAAAGGAGAGGAAGGCTGGAAAGAGTGTGAGAGGCCAAGTTGAAGGGGGATCAACTTTGGTGGTGAGTGAAAAGGAGAGGGCAGCCTTGCAAAAGGAGAGTTGTGTGGCAAGAGCGAATGTAGTAAGGAGAACGTTAGTGATGAGGCAACCTATGTTGTTGCTGGTTTTTTACGGAAACATGTTTGACTACTAACGAATTATCTAACTCTTTGCCTAGTGTGGTTGTATCTCTTGTGCAGGACTTTGAAGATGTCTTTCCTAAGGAGATTCCAAAGGGATTACCACCTATTTTATGGTGTTGAGCACCAAATTGATCTTGTACCCGGAGCATCGATTCCAAACAAGCCAGCTTACAGGAGCAATCCGGAGGAGACAAAGGACTCCAAAGGCAGGTCGATGAATTAATGGAGAAGGGGAACATGAGAGAGAGCATGAGTCCATGTGCAGTGCCTGTGATTTTGGTGCCTAAGAAGGATGGGACATGGAGGATGTGTGTTGACTGCCGCGCCATCAACAACATTACGGTAAAGTATCGTCATCCCATTCCTCACTTAGATGACATGTTAGATGAGTTACATGGGTCTAGTGTCTTTTCTAAAATTGATCTGAAAAGTGGATATCACCAAATTAGAATGAAAGAAGGTGATGAATGGAAAACTGCATTTAAGACAAAATATGGATTGTATGAGTGGTTAGTAATGCCTTTCGGGTTAACTAATGCACCTAGTACTTTTATGAGACTTATGAACCATGTTTTTGAGGACATTTATTGGAAAATTTGTGGTTGTCTATTTTGATGACATTCTTATTTACAGCAAAAGTTTGGAAGATCATATGTCACACTTGAGGGATGTTTTAGAAGTGCTTTGAAAGGAACAATTATATGCTAACCTCAAGAAGTGCACTTTTTGCACAGACAAACTTGTGTTTCTTGGTTTTGTTGTTAGTGCACAGGGAATACAGGTTGATGAAGAAAAGGTTCGTGCAATCCAAGAATGGCCTAGTCCAACCAATGTAAGTAATGTGCGGAGTTTCCATGGACTAGCGAGCTTTTACAGGAGATTTGTGAAGGATTTCAGCACCATTGCAGCACCACTTACTGAGGTAATTAAGAAGAACGTGGGGTTCAGCTGGGGAGAGCAACAAGAGAAGGCCTTTCAGACGCTTAAAAATAAGTTGACTCAGGCGCCGTTACTTGCTTTACGTAACTTTGCTAAAACGTTTGAAATTGAGTGTGATGCTTCAGGATTAGGTATTGGAGCAGTGCTTATGTAGGAGAGAAACCATTTGCATTCTTTAGCGAGAAGCTAAGTGGGGTAACCTTGAATTACCCTACTTACGACAAGGAGCTATATGCATTGGTTCGAGCCTTGGAGACGTGGTAAACACTACCTTTGGCCGAAAGAGTTCGTAATCCACACTGATCATGAATCCTTGAAGTATTTGAAGGGGCAACACAAGCTGAACAAAAGGCATGTTCGTTGGGTGGAGTTCATCGAAAACATTTCCATATGTCATCCACTACAAGCAAGGTAAAGAGAATGTCGTTGCTAATGCACTTTCTAGAAGGTATACTCTTATCTCTACTCTTAGTTCTAGACTGCTTGGTTTTGAGCACATTAAGGAGTTATTGCTGCTGATCGAGATTTTTGTGAGGAGTGTGTGTATTGTGAGAAGAGTGGGCATGGAAAATTTTATAAACATGAAGGATTCTTGTTTAGGGAGAGTAAACTATGCATTCCAATTTGTTCCTTAAGAGAATTACTAGTGAGGGAGTCTCATGGAGGAGGGTTAATGGGACATTTTGGTGTAGCTAAAACATTAGGGGTATTGCAAGAACACTTCTATTGGCCTCACATGAAACGAGATGTTGAGAGGATTTGTGAGCGATGTGTCACGTGTAGGCAAGTGAAATCTAGAGTCCAACCTCAAGGGCTTTACACCCCACTTCCCATTCCTCATGAGCCGTGGGTAGATATTTCTATGGATTTTGTGTTAGGGTTACCCAAGTCTAGACATAGTCGGGATTCTGTTTTTGTAGTTGTTGATAGGTTTTCTAAAATGGCACATTTCATTCCTTGTAACAAAATGGATGATGCTTGTAATATTGCTAATTTATTCTTTAGGGAAGTTGTGCGATTGCATGGTATGCCTAAAACAATTGTATCAGATAGGGATGCTAAGTTCTTAAGCTACTTTTGGAAGACTCTGTGGACTAAGTTAGGAACTAAGTTATTGTTTTCTACTACTTTTCATCCATAGACTGATGGTCAAACTGAGGTAGTGAATCGAACTTTATCTACTTTGTTGAGGGCTGTAATTAAAAGGAATATTAAAAGTTGGGAGGATTGTTTGCCGCATGTTGAATTTGCCTATAACCGTACAGAGCATTCTGCTACTAAATTTTCTCCTTTTGAAATTGTGTATGGTTTTAATCCACTAAATCCTTTGGATTTATCACCTTTACCTATTTCTGAGTATGTTAATTTAGATGGCAAGAAGAAGGCCGAATTTGTTCAACAGATCCATGAGAAGGCAAGGATGAACATTGAACGACGAACAGAGCAGTATGTGAAACAAGCCAACAAGGGTCGTCGACAAGCTGTTTTTGAACCTGGAGATTGGGTTTAGGTTCACATGCGTAAAGACCGGTTTCCCGTGCAGCGTCGATCTAAACTACTTCCTAGAGGCGATGGACCATTTTCAAGTTCTTGAGCGCATCAACGACAATGCATATAAGATAGATTTGCCTGGTGAGTATCAAGTAAGTGCCACATTTAATGTTACTGATCTCAGCCCTTTTGATGTAGGTGACGATTTGAGGAAAAATCCTTTTTAAGAGGAGGGGAATGATGAGATCCATGATGAGAGTCAAGCTGGAAGAAGGAATGTGGATCCTCTTGAAGTGCCGCCTGGACCGATCACAAGAAGTCGAGCGAAACGACTCAAGGAAGCACTTAACGGGTTGATAAAGGATGTCCATGAAGTCGGGAAGGATTGGGGCAATCATGAAGTTGGAACAGATTGGAACAACCACGGGAAGACCCTTGCTCTTATACAAGTCACACCGAACACGGGCTAAAGAGGGTGTGTACTTTCAAGGCACGGCCGTGTATGGAGTCAAGCAAATCCATAGAAAGATACACGGCCAAAGTACACGGGCATGTATGTTGCCAGAAGTTGCACAGAAAGATACATGGCCAAAGTATACGGGCATGTATGTTGCCAAAAGTTGCACAGAAAGGTACATGGCCAAAGTTACACGGGTGTGTACACGGCCGTGTATCCCCTGCCGGCCAGCTTGTTCTGTTTTTACGCCACTTATCTGAACTACGTCATTTTGGACTTGTTTTACTTGAATTGTAACCCTAGTATAAAAGCTCCTAGGGTTTAGAAAAAAAAAAAGAAATTTTTACATCTTTTGAACATTAAACACTTTCGAGAGGGACCCCTCTTGGTTCTTCAAGAACTAAACTAGAACTTATCGGATTTTATTTCCGTGGCGTTCAACCCGACTTATCAATCGGTCTTTCATCTCGATTGTGGTGTCTTCACATTATACCAAGGTTCTTGTCTCGCTTATAGACAACGGGTCGTGGTTTCCACTTTAGGTGTTTGGGCATCTTAGGTAACGAATTTCCGAACGTATTGGTATTGGGTTTTGTCACGGGTTGGCGTGGTTCGTATCACACGCCCATGTACTTTGCTTGTGTATCTAAGTTTTGATACTATTCAACGATGTTTCAAATACACGACCAATGTACACTCCCATGTACTTGCTCGTGTATATTCACATAAGGGACACTTGGAGCAAGCATGAGATACACGAACGAGATACACTACTCGTGTATGTATTTAACCCGGGTACATGTATAAATAGACCGTTAGTTGCCCTAGAACAAAAAGGTTATGAATTTTGTACTTGCTCTGACTCTCATAACAGTAGGCGAAAGAAGATTCCGTCAATTCAAAAGGAGATTGAAGACCCACGAAGAAGAAGATTCTATCTTTAAGGGTTGTGACTATGAATTTTATTTATTCTTCCAGTAATTGTATTTCGTTTGTCCAATTTATGGAGGAGTAGACTCTAAATCTAGATTTTATTCAAAACTTCTCTGTCATGTGATGAAGATCCGGTTTTTAATGCGAAGTTGTTGACTTTCTTATGATTAATTGCATGCCCTTCAATTGTTTCTTAGATTCATAGATCCGGAATATGAATTTATGCATGATATCATATTAGTTAATTGAGAAATTGCTCTTATGATTAGATTTAATGCAATTAATGAGATTTGATTGTTCTTTCAGAGATAGGAAACAAGAGTCTTCTATTTACATCGATTATTTTGATGCGAATTCAAGTGCTTTATGCAATTCTAGGTTGCTATTAACTAAGGAGAGATCTTATTTAATAAACCGGGGATTATATAGGTTAATATACTTGAGAAAGTAGTTAACTTGACTAGAGAATTCGACAGTATAAGAAGTCAATTACGCCAATCTTCATAAATCTAATGAATTACATGATGGAGAAGGAGTAGAATAAGATCTAGGTTACTTTTGTTAATTGATAAATCTTCAGAACCATTGTTGTTAGTGAGTTATTAGTTTTAAGATTAGAGTAATTAAGTTTCAACCAACATATTTAAGCGTCGGTTAGATAATAGGAATGGAGTTAGTACTAGTAGTTGGTGTATCTCTATGGGACGACCCTGTACTTAACACTATATTACATCCATGGTAGGTACACTTGCCTATTGCAACGTAGTTAGAATTAGGAACATGCATTATAAATATTAAAACTACGGTTGGCAACGATCAAGTTTTTGGCGCGTTGCCGGGGATACGCCAATATTAGAAACACTCTTTACTTATTAATTTAACCAATTTATTTCTTTCTTATCTTTTTTCCTTTTCTTCCTGAGAATTTGGAGCTCATAATTGATTTGTATTATGTTTACAGTGCATGACCAGAAGTCACTCCAAGGAACTTGCTGTTTTTAATCCTGAGCTAGAGAAAATTATTCGTCGTTATCAGAAAAAACAACACTTGACTGAGTCAACATCATTTAGTATTCAAGGAGAATCACTGAAGGAAGAATGGCTGATCAAGTCAATAATCGTGCTCAAGAGTTGAATCAAGGAAATGTTGTTGTGGATCCCCCGAATCATCAACTGGTTGATAATCGAGATGGCCAAGTTAATGAGCCACCTAGAACCAATTCTGATTTTGCCAGGCTAAACTTGATAGGCGTTAGCTCTAGCATAGTCCGTCCTCGAGTGGAGGTAAATAATTTTGAACTTAAGCCTTCCGTGATTCAAATGGTGCAGCAATATACTCAATTTGATGGTTTACAGGATGAAGATCCAAATGCGCATATCCAACTCTTTCTGGAGATATGCGATACCTTCAAATTTAATGGAGTTAGTGATGATGCGATCCACCTCAGGCTCTTCCCATTCTCTTTGAAAGGCAAGGCTAAGCAGTGGCTGAATTCTTTACCGAGGAACTCCATTACTACATGGCAAGGTCTGATTAAGAAGTTTATGGACAAATTCTTCCCTCCTTCAAAGACCGCTAAACTTCGAGTTGAGATTCAATCTTATCATCAGTATGACATGGAGATGTTGTATGAAACCTGGGAGAGATTCAAGGACTCAATGCGGAAATGCCCACACCATGGGATCCTAGAGTGGCTTCAAGTTTAGATATTTTATAATGGGTTGAACTATCAAATGAGACAAATAGTAGATGCCACAGCTGGTGGCACCTTGAACCATAAAACTCTTGAAGAAAGTTTGACTCTTTTTGAGACATGGCGCGAATAATTATGAATGGTCACATGGTAGGGGCAGAGAAAAGAAGGTGGCAGGCATTCTTGAAGTGGATGCGGCTACTTCTATCATGTCCAAAGTTGAGGCTTTATCTAGAAAGATCGATGGGTTGTCTGTCTCACAACATCAGCTGGCTATTGTGGAACCCTCAGGTGGTGACGAAGGGCAAACAGAGCAAGTGGATTATTTGGGAAACCCAATTCGGCCCTAGAACAATCCATACAACAATACTTATAACCCAGGATGGAGAAATCACCTAAATTTTTCTTGGACTAACAAACAATAATATTCAGAAGGGCAATCCAAATCCTCCACCAGGTTATCAGAGGCCAATGGTCTAGAGTTCCAAACTGCCACTTGAAGATCTCCTCACAAAATTCATCAAGGATTTAGAAGACAAACAGAAGTCCTTAGATTTGATTCTGAAAAATCAAGACTCGGCTTTGCGGAATCATGAGGCATCAATACACATCTGAAAACCAGGTCGGTCAAATAGCTAAGCTTTTGTCAGAGAGATCTTAAGGTTCATTATCGAGAAACACGGAAACCAACCCTAGAGAACATGTTAAAGCTGTCACATTACGAAGTGGCAAGGAACTACAACCAAAGGTTCAAGAAGAAGAGAGTCGGTTGACTGAACCAGCAAAAGAACAAGTAGTTCTCAAAGAAGGGGGAAAGCATTCAGAAAAATCACCTAAAGAGAAATCATCACCTCCATTAATCCCAGAATACAAGCCCAATGTTCCTTACCCAGCGCGACTCAAGAAGAACAAAACAGATGAGCACTATGGCAGATTTTTAGAGATATTCAAGCAATTGCATATCAACCTTCCACTGGTTGAGGCATTATCACAAATGCCACGATATGCAAAATTTTTGAAAGAGTTGCTATCGAACAAAAGGAAGCTTGAAGAGTTCTCCACTGTAACTTTAGGAGGAGAATGCTCTGTGGTAATTCAGAACAAACTCCCAAGGAAGTTAAAAGATCCTGGGAGCTTTACCATCCCTTGCCTGATAGGGAATTTATCTAAAGAACGGGCATTGGCTAATTTGGGAGCCAGCATTAATTTGATGCCATACAAGATGTTCCAAAATTGGGTATTGGAGAGCCGAAACCGACCAAAATGAGTCTTCAGTTAGCCGATCGATCAGTAAAAATTCCCAAGGGGAAAGTAGTTGAAGATGTATTAGTGAAGGTGCAGGACTTCATCTTCCCGGCGGATTTCGTCATCCTTGACATGGAAGCAGATGTGGAGGTCCCTCTTATATTGGGGGGGGCCATTTTTGGCTACTACTAGAGCCATAATTGATGTTGGGATGGGAAGTTAGTTTTGAGAATGGGAAATGAAGAGGTCATAGTGAAAATGCCTGACGTCCGTAGATAAAGCCTGCACCATGATGATACATGCTATGCAATCGACTGCCTTGACTTCGCAGTTTCAGATTCATTGCAAGACCTATCGATTGGTGATGCATTAGAATTGTGTTTGATGAATGGAAGAAAGAGCAACCTGAAAATATGGCGACTAGAGCAGTTGCCAATCAGCTTAATAATAATCCTGAGTTGAGAGAAGAAAGAAGCTTTGAAGGTATGAATAGATCCACCATTCAGAGATCGAAACCTTCAATTGAGGAACCACCTGAGCTAGAATTGAAACAACTGCCAGACTACCTTCAATATGCATTTTTGGAAGAAGATTCTAAACTTCCAATAATAATTGCGTCAAATCTGGATCGAGATCAGCGGGAAAAAGGTTATTGCATGTCCTGGGGCAACACAAGAAAGCAATTGCTTGGAAAATTGCAGATATAAAGGGGATTAGCCCATCGTTTTGTACACACAAAATTTTGATGGAAGATTGTGTTAAGCCAGTGGTACAAGCGCAGCACCGACTTAATCCAAATATGAGAGATGTTGTAAAAAAGGAAGTCATCAAATTGCTTGATGCAAGAATGATTTACTCAATTTCTAATAGCTCATAGGTGAGCCCCACTCAAGTAGTTCCGAAGAAAGGCGGTATGACAGTGGTACTGAATGAAAAAAATGAACTCATCCCGTTTGAGAACTGTCACTGGATGGAGAGTTTGTATAGATTACCGCAAGCAAAATGACGCAACTCGAAAGGATCATTTTCCTCTTCCATTTGTGGACCAAATGCTTGAAAGGTTAGCTGGTCATGCAGATTACTGTTTCCTTGATGGGAGTCTGGATATTTTCAGATTCCTATCACACCCGAAGACCAGGAAAAAGACGACATTCACATGCCCTTTTGGGACCTTCGCTTATCGATGCATGCCTTTCGGATTATGCAATGCTCCAACCACCCTTCAGCGATTCATGATGGGCTATTTTTGAGGGTATGGTAGGAGACAAGATGGAAGTATACATGGATGATTTTTTGTTTTCAGGAATTCTTTTGATGAGTGTCTACACTATCTTGAGTTAGTGTTGCAACATTGTGAAGATACTAACCTAGTCCTAAATTTGGAGAAGTGTCATTTTATGGCAAAAGAAGGTATTGTTTTGGGTTATAAAATCTCCAAGAAAGGCATTTTCAAGGTGAATGGTCAAAGGCTTAAGCATTACTTTAGGGACCAAACAGTTTTGGAAGAAAAGGAGGAGCTGAACCTCATTCTCATCTCCATTTGCGCTCCACCGGTTCATTACATCGAGCTAACGACGTTAAACAACAGCGCTTCTTGGGAGGCATCCCATGTTGTTTAGGTAAGTTTTCTTCTTTACTCTTTACTTTCTTTATTATCACCCATTGTTTTGGAGTAACTTTTGCAGGATAGCAAGCTACAGAGGGGCTAACCAAGTTTGGATTCTATGAAAGTCACCCTAATAGAGCTTCTTTTAAGCTTTAAGTGTGGGGAAATTCAGGATAGGAGACCTTTTCAAGGGAATGCAAGATGAAGTGATGACAGGTATGTACTTTGATCTGCACAACCGGGTACACTAGTGTGTATCCGGTTTTTCACACATGCTAGAAGGTGTCTAAATTGACTTTGTAATACAAAAGGGGAATACATCATGGTGGTGCCCTCCGTGCACTTAAAAATATGCTCATTGTATACATATCAGAGATACACGAATAAGGTACAACGCTCGTTGTACCTGGTCGTGTATCGACCCACAGAACACCCCTCTATATACACGAACAAGGTACACGCTCGTGTACCTAGTCGTGTATCTGACCCACATAAACACCCCCTCTATATACACGAACAAGGTACACGCTCTGTACCTGGTCATGTATTTGACTCACAGAATGCTCTCCCATGATACACGAACAAGGTACACGCTCATGTACCTGGTCGTGTATTTAACCCACAGAATGCTCTCCCATGATACACAAAACAAGGTATACGTAGTGTACCTGGTCGTGTATCTACCCACAGAATGCTCTCCCATGATACATAAACAGAGTACACGTTCGTGTATCTAACCCACAGAAAGGATTCCAAAGTACATGACCGTGTACTTTGGTCGTGTATCTAATTTTTCTGCTCGTACTATAAAAGGACTCCTCACTTCACTCTGCCATTTACACGACCCATTCTCCATTTGTGTATTTGACCCACTCATTCCCACTCTACTCCTCCTTACCGTGGTTGTTCTTTCCACACCATAAATTTCTTCATTTCAAGGACTCAAGGTAAGTAGGTTTTCTCTTCTTCTTCTTCAATACTTATTTGCAATACGGTTGTTGCTCGGTTTTCTTTTACGACTACATACATGCTTGCATCTATGATGATGGTATGATGAGTGATTTCGCATTTTGGAAGTCGATTGTTGATAGATCTGTAGACATTTTGAACTCACGTGAATGCATGTATGATTGATGTCATGGTGGCTGCCAAAACAAGTGAGTCGACAGTAGGGTTTGAACATGAATATTTGGGACATTGATTTTGTGGGTTTCTAGAACAATGTTATTGTGTTTCTTTCCCAATCTTCTTCTTAGAAACCAAACTATGAGGCCATTTTTTTTATGGTCACTAAACTATCGCACCTAGTTCTTAGAATCAAGATTCGAACTTTATCGTTTTAAGGATGCTTTGGGTGTGTTGTATTACATTTTTTACCTTCAGGAAGGTAGATTGATAATATACTAAAGCCACAAGACCTGATTTTGAGTGTTCCTATGGTAATTTGTGCAGTTATGAGATGGGTAGATACAAAATCAGGTACACAATCGTGTACTTTGGTGTGTATCTCAACTATGCTATCTTCCTCCTTGTTTCAGAAACCCAATGCAAGTCCTATCATTTTCTTTTGTAATTGACGACCCTAACTTATTTTGAGCCATTGTATGCTTGAATGATAAAGACATTGGGGACAATGTCTCAATCTAAGGTGGGGAAGGGGGAGATACTAAAGAAATTTGATAAGGGTTGTGCAAATTTGTAAAGTCATTCAAAATTTTCCCCTATTTTTTTTTCTTTTTTCTTGATAATCGAATTTTGAAATCATGATTGCAAATTACGTAGAAATATTAGCATTTAGTGAATGAATTCCTCTAAAAGGTGTTGTGCATGTCACCTTTGTCTTCTTTGGAACATTGTACTTAGTCAAAGTTATGGGATAAAATCGTTGTGAAACTCAAAGATCTTGAGAGCCATTTAATCTTTCATGAAAGGGCAAATGAAATGATTCTCTTGGTGATCCTTCTTAGAAGATCTCTTTAAAGTAATAATTTAATGAAAGCTGTTATACTTGAAAAATAAAGGATTGGTTATATGGCAGGCTTTGGTCCCTTAGAAGAGCGAAGTTTGACTCCGCTACTAACTAGTCAAAATAATAAGTTAAGTAATAGAGGTTCGATGGGGTTTCCTTTAAAACCTGGTCACCTAAGGTCGTCTGGCCTGGGATCGGCCGATCGAGGAAATTACCGTAACAAAATGAAATACCATAAAGGCAAAAGTTGAGAGGGTCCTGTAACTCGAGTAATTAAGCCCATAGGAACGCCCTTAATTGAGGGGGATAACGTTCGTTAACTTGGGTAAACGAGCCTAGGATTATCGGCTGAAAACTCATTACAGGGGTTGCAAGATTCTATAAAAAAAAAAAGGATGAAACCAGTGAACTATTACAAAGAATAAAATCTTTGAAGAGATCAACCAAAAAGGAGGAGGAATCCAGGGGAAACATAGATACAATGTATTTTCATTATGATTGCTTTACTAAGAGAGATAATTGAGAAGATTATTAGACTCTTTAGTGGTTTGGTTGAAATGTACCACGTTTCCTTTTGCTCTAATTGATCTTGTGTCTAATTTTGATCATGAAAGCCATTGTTAAATGAAGGGTAAAGATTGGTCTACTCTGATTAATTCCTAGAAATTTGGGCTAAAGTATCTTTGTTACAATACTTTCATGATAATGTGAGAAGCACATCATTAGATTGAGGGGTTGCATTGAGCTTTAAAGATTATAATTCATAAATGTTAATGTGTGAGTAGTATTATTGGTAACAACAATCATGATTAATGAGAAGTTTTGATTAATGTTTTATTTTGCTTGAGGACAAGCAAAGAATTAAGTGTGGGGAAGTTTGATAAGTTGCAAAATACCCTTATCTAGTGTAATGAAATTGTGCTTTTTGTTGAATTTTTAGATGATTTTTTTGAAAAAAGGATGCTTAATGGAATGAATGTTAATTTCAGGATCTTTCTAGAGTATTTTGGAGCTAAGGGAAGGAGTTTTTGAAGAGTCGGATCAAGTTTGGAAGGAATTGGATACAATAATGTGAAGAAAAGAATTCTGGAAAGTACACAAGCGAGATACACGCCCATGTACTTTGCTTGTGTATACTGAAGTGGATGTCTGGAAAGTACACGAGCAAAGTACATGCCCAAGTTTCTTTGCTTGTGTATCTAAGTTTTGCTGCTGTTCAACGATGTTTCAAATACACGACCAATGTACACTCCCATGTACTTGCTAATGTATATTCACATAAGGACACTTGGAAGCAAGCATGAGATACACGAACGAGATACACTACCCGTGTATCCGCTCGTGTATGTATCCAACCCGGGTACATGTATAAATAGGCCGTTAGTTGCCCTAGAACAAAAAAGGTTACGAATTTGTACTTGCTCTAAACTCTCATAACAGTAGGGGAAAGAAGATTCCGTCAATTCAAAAGGAGATTGAAGACCCACGAAGAGGAAGATTCTATCTTTAAGGGTTATGACTATGATTTTATTTATTCTTCCAGTAATTGTATTCGTTTGTCCAATTTATGGAGGAGTAGACTCTAAATCTAGATTTATTTGAAACTTCTCTGTCATGTGATGGAAGATCCGGTTTTAATGCGAATTTGTTGACTTTCTTATGATTAATTGCATGCCTTTCAATTGTTCTTAGATTCTAATCCGGAATATGAATTTATCATGATATCATATTAGTTAATTGAGAAATTGCTCTTATGATTAGATTTAATGCAATTAATAAGATTTAATTGTTCTTCTAGAGATAGGAAACAAGAGTCTTCTGTTTTACATCGATAATTTTGATGCGAATTCATGTGCTTTATGCAATTCTAGGTTGCTATTAACTAAGGAGAGATCCTATTTGATAAACCGAGGATTAGATAGGTTAATATACTTGAGAAAGTAGTTAACTTGACTAGAGAATTCGACAGTATAAGAAGTCAATTACGCCAATCTTCATAAATCTAATGAATTACATGATGGAGAAGAGTAGAATAAGATCTAGGTGTTTTGTTAATTGAAAAAATCTTCAGAACCATTGTTGTTAGTGAGTTATTAGTTTAAGATTAGAGTAATTAAGTTTTCAACCAAATATTTAAGCGTCGGTTAGATAAAGGAACAGAGTTATACTAGTAGTTGGTGTATCTCTATGGGACGACCTTTGTACTTAACACTATATTACGTCCATGGTAGGTACACTTGCCTATTGCAACGTAGTTAGAATTAGGAACAAGCATTATAATATTAAAACTATGGTTGGCAACGATCAAGTCTCCTCATAGAAAACTAAACCACCATTTTTCCATCTTCAATCATCTCCATTATGTGTTAGTCATCATCTAATGCCCCTAAATGTTGAGTTTTGCTTAATACATCAAAGATAAATTTCTCTCATACTATTAATAATAGCAACTAGAATAAGCAATAAGTTCAAAGTTTAATCATTTCCATTTACATTGCAATTTGCACATACAAACTTACTTATATAAAGTTAGTGTAAACACCCTATTTTTGCCCTAAAAGATCAATAATAATCAACCACAATTAATTTCCAATTTTTTCCATTTTTTCTATAATTTAGCAAAAATAGGAAGAATATTAAAAAAATAAATAAATAGGAAAAATACAACAATTTTGGAAAATAATTATGAAATGGCAATAAAAAGGGTTTAAATAATTTTTACAAAATTTTCAAATTTCAAAAAATACAAAAAAATAAAAAATTGCATTGCATTATGCAAATTGCGAAAAATAATAAAATCGCGAAAGTGGGCTAGCCCAGCTGTCCAAACTTGGTTTGGTGTGCGCGCGGGAAGACTCGGTCAGGGGTTCGAGATGCGGGGGAATGCAGAATCAGTGTTTTGCAATTTTTTTCTCTGCTTGGGACATGTGTCGTAGCCGATTGGTTGGAGCGAATGCACGTACCGAGCGCGTGATCAGTTCAACCTTCGTCCGAGATCGCTGGCGAGGAGAAAAATTCGAATTTCGGCCGTTTTGATTCGATTTTTTGCACAAATCCAACAGATCTTCAACAGGAATAAGATAAACATCACCAATTGGAATCAATCGCAACAAATCATGGATTTGCACAAATCGGAATGGGTTTTTAACCACAAATCCGATTTGCTTCAATCGGTAGAAATCCGAGCTTATCTAGCTCAATTTTCTTACGCCTATAAATAGAAGATGAAGTGGATACTAGAAGCACAGATTAAAGTGAGAAAAAGAGAGAGAATCGAAGCTCATGGGAGTTCTTCACCCCGACCATTGATCAAGCGTCAAGCAGCCACCAGGGGGCGTTTTTGAAGCAAACCACCACCACAGTTGAGTTCCTCCCCCTCGAAAACCTAGGAATCGACACCAAAAACCCGCTTCGAAAGGCCACTGGAACGCCGTCAACAAGCATCCCCAACCCCGTGTTCGTTCAACCCGATCCGACCCGACCAGCGCATCGACCCGGATCCAGGTAAGTCGGATTTTTCGATTTTTTTATTTATTTTATTTATTTAGTTATTTATTTGCTATATAATTCAAAAATAGAAAAAATGTTAGAAATTAGTTTATTTTTTCTAGGATTTAATTTAGGATGAATGATAAAAAATAATAATTATAATTATAATAATAAATAATAAAAATGTAAAAATTTATAAGGAAAATGATAAAAATATTAGAAAAAAAATAAAAAATTTAGATTTTAAAATAGGATAGATAAAAAATCTAGGAGAAAATTTTTTCAAATAAAAATTAATAAAAATTATAAAAATCAATAAAAATTTTTAATAGTAAAGTGAGTTGAAAAATAGAAAAATGGAATTTTTATCACTTAGAAAAATCATTTTCTTAAATAAATCCAAATTGGTTTTTCCTTAAAATTATTACTTTCAAAAAATCAAAATTATCATGGTTAGGCTTAGATTTTTTTAGAAAAATACTAAAATGGTAAAAACATAATCAAACGAAATTTCACAATTAAAATTCACAAACACATTAAAGTTTTTTTCAGGAAAAAGCGAACTACGACATGTTTTGATCCTAATAGTAGGTACGTAGGCACCCATTCGGGGCAACTCTAAAAAAAGAATAAAAATTCATTTTCTTAGAATAGGTTATTCAAAAACAAAATAAAAAGATATAAAAAAATAAATAAAAGACATTTCTAGATAGAGTTGATTTTAGGAGATTAGGGTGGTAACCTTAGGGTTTTAATAGGTTAGCCTCCGAACTAAAAAACTCTGGTTTTCCCTTTCCTCTTTTCATAAAAAAAAAAAAAACAAAAAGAGGAAATCACGACGACTAATGGTTCAATTAGGACTAATCTGCTTAATTAGTCCTAATTCAATTTTTCCCAAACAGTTGGGTGGCGACTCCAAAAAAAAAACGAATTTCCTAACTCAAGTTCGAGGATTCTACATTAGATGAGTATAGGGTCTAGTATAGATCGGATTAGGAATGGGAAATCAAAAATTAGACTCTGATGGATTGGTGACTCCACTGGGGACCACTTTCTCTAGTAGGCTAGCCACTGAATCTCCCCAAATTGCTCCTTTTGAGAAATGTTTTTTTTTTGTTATATTTTGCTAGCCTTTCAGGGATTTAGCTAAAGGTTAGGATTCAGTTATTTGTCTTTAGTTATTGAGTCTGCATACATTACAATTGTGTGAGTAGATACGGTCAAAACCCGGGCCGTCTTAGGAACTTAAGACGGGGGCGGGGGCCATTGTGTAGGTTTCGGGGCGAAGTGATATGATCACCGTTCGGACTGATTAGGCTACCCCACCTAATGCTTCGATATGGCTTGAGATCCATTTCTCCGAGAATGCGGAGGCGATAGAGCTTGGGGACCTATTAGAACCTACTATTTGCATACATAACGTCATGGGCTGCCACTAGATTGATGATGTAATTTTTTTGTTCTGTTCTTGGAGTTCAGATTCTATTTCCCTTGTAATGTTATCATAGTTCTAGTTGTAATTAGAAATTTCTATTGTAATAGATGGGCTAGTTACCACAGTTGACCGCCTCCTCCCCCCGCAAAGAAATCCGAGTGTGCAAAACCTTTGGATCCGAAATTGGTACTGGACCACTGGTTCACCCTATACAACCTAGAGGAGCAGGCCTTCATCCAAATAGAAAATAAGGCCCATCCTCTCATGATGAAGATGGAGATGAACTTACCCTTGGTACGAGCCATGCTCCACCTATGGGAAATAGAGCCCACGGCTTCTTCATCGTGCCACATGAGTTTACTCCTACTCTGGAAGAGTACACCAGCTGCTAAAGCTCCAGCACTAACCAACCAAGTCTATGTACCAGATCTTGAGGCCGGGCTAGCCGGTATTTTCAATAGACTCTTGGGTATCCGCAAAACAGCAATCAATAAGGCCTTAGCAGACTGTAAACGGATTATGCATACGGATAGACGAGGTGGAGCCTGGTTCATCGCTCGAGAAGATAATGGGGACAGGGAAAGACATATTGTGTGGGGACCCCAAGACCTATAGATAAAGAAGGGTAATGCTTTTCATCCTGACAGCTTTTGTTCACCATACTTTTCCCACTGGAACTTTCTATGTCCACTACCGAGTTGCAGAATTGGTGGCCCAATTCTTGGAGGAAAAACTTACATCCCGGCTCTATTTGCTGAACAATCCAAAACTTAAACTTTGTCAAGAAAAAAGGCCACGGGATCCTCCACTCAATATCAACCTTATACTGATATGGTTTGTAAGCCACCTCAAGTGTTTTTTGGGCTGAACATGGTCCGGAAAACCTTGGCTCAACAAGTGGACCTCGTGGACTCATGCATAGAGAGATAAAGCTACCGACAACCTTACAACCAAGTTAGGTAAGAAGTGCTTAGAAGTTTCAATGCGATGACATTTATGGATAGCCAGATGGAGTTGCTGCGATAAAAGTTATCTTAACTTGCAGTAACTTTCAAAGCATGCCTCTAATCGGTATTAGCGGATGTTAGGTTATCATCCTAACTTAGTGGTCCGCCAGTTCGGTACTATTCAAGACATAGTTTATCGACCCTCGCTAGAAGCAGTCACATTCGAGTACCAAGATCCGAACTTATTAGTAGTTGAGAAATTTGCTAAGCTGGCAGAGGTTCAAAGCACTTTGGGAAGCAGAATCGAGAGCTTGATGTAGACCTCGGGGAGCTGGATGGTGAAGTGGGGCAAACATCGAGCCACCAGGGAGTTCGTGATCCACCAGATGTATCAGACAGGGGAAAGAGCATACGGGTCCAGATGTCACCTAACCTAAGCTAGACAAGGTAAATCCAGGAGTTGGAAATCTACCTAGAGCAGGTTAGGGCCCCGGATGGAAGTATATTTTGAAGTGCAAATTATAAAAGGATATCTGGAAAGGTCGATTCAAGGAATCCGACCAAAGAAATAAGCCTTGGAAGCACAGTTGGAGAAGACCCAAGCCAGAGTCAAGGAATAGAAGCCGTCATCAAAAGGGAAACCTGAGTCTCCGCAGCAGAAGACCAAGAAAGCTAGGAAATAGATTATCATTGTACTCTTTCGTTTTTTTCAAGTATCGAACTCAAAAGTTTCCAATATTAAAAAAAATAAAGTTTCAATATTACATCATCAATCAATTGTTGGCCTCTTTTATTTAGATCCATAGACACATACATACATTTGCATCATTATTATAAAAAAGAAAAATGCGTGCCAGGTTCAAAATAGCTCCCAAACAACAAACCCCTCCTAAAGCCCAATTTGCACACGTTTTAAGAACAAAATGGCAAACGGGTGAAAAACCGCAACAACGCAAGTGGTGCGCTTCAGACTCTAGGTCGTATCCCTAGAAAAAAACGAACCAGTATACTGCACAATACATCCTGACTGAAAAACATGGCTCCTTCGCACCACCCAGCCGACTCCAGAAGAACTTCAGGGGCTGAAAAGGGAAGGAGTGGGGCGCCTCTAAAATAGAGGAAATCAATTCCCACCTCAACCTGGCCTTTGGTATAGCCGAGAATCAACCAGGGTCTAACCTCTGATGACGTGAAAAAAGAGATGGAGGAGAGACAGAAAGAGATGGAAAGAAGACTCTTCCAATGGTGGCTGACAAGATGAAAACAATAAGGGGGTGATGGTTTTGGCAAGCGGAATCACCGTCCCAGCATGGGAGGAGGTGTACCCTAATAAATTCAGACCCGGAATTTGGAAGTTATGTACTGGACCCCAAAATGCACACAAGGTATACCCCGGAAGTGAGCAAGTTGCTAAAATGACCAACAATGATCCAAACCTCCAAGGTGCCTTACGGGCCTTGCATTAGTCTGGTATGCCCACTTGGATTTCAATAGGTTAACATTAAGAAAGGCTTGCCCCCGGGCGTTTTATGACCGTATAAGTTTAATATTGAAGTCGCCCCCTCGTAAATGACTAGGGAGTCCTCGAAAAGAGACATCTAAGCTTTTAAAAGTTGCTCAGGTTGGGAGCTTAAGTGCCAGGGTAACAACCTCAATTTTGAGAAAGAGTTGACATCCATATTCGTCAACACTTAACAAGACCTACTTCTAATTGGTGGGCCAGACATCTCCAGTTTTGTAGAAGTAGTACTGCAGGGTGTCGGATTGAAAGCGCCATCACCATAGGCAGACCCAAACAATGGACCTCCTAAGTCAGCCTTCACAAAGGCCCTTGGGAGGTAACACGCCAAGGGTCACCATCAGCACAGTCCAACTCCAGAAGCAGACAAGTTGGGAAAAACTCGGTGACTTCCAGACACAAGTACCCGCCCGCACTTACAACAAAATCTCACCCAGGCTACCAGGGTCCCGAGACATTCACTCCAATTCCGATCCCCGCTCAGCCGGTCATTGCTCCTGCGAGCGGATAATTAATCGGCTTCAAAATCCCAAACAACGGTACAAGCCCAAAATTTTCGTAAAAGCCCAAATGTGACTTCATATGGGCCAAAAGGGGCATTTACAGACCGATGCTGGAGGCTCCAACACAAAATCCGGATTGATCAATGTAGATTGTCGGCTGGATTTTGTTAACACCCCAGCACCCGATGCAACACCAAATTCGCTGCTTTTAACATAAGCCCACCATCAATATGATCACCAAAGAGTCGGTCCTAAAGAAGCCTCTAAGCAAAAGGCGAGGCCAGCAGAAAAGGCATTCCCATCAAGCCACAAAAAAAAACCCCCAAGTCACATATAAAAAGAGATGGTTTAGCCAAAAGACCCAACAGTTGGACCTAGGAGAATTACCGGGAGTTCGAATACCTGGTGAATATTCTTATACCCCAACTATATGGGGCTGCCTAGCGGGGGGGCCTCGGTTGAAAAAAGGACAACCGCCAAAAAAGGGGAGAAATTGTAAACATATCAATTAAAACAAAAGCCAAGGTCATAAAATGCTATGAGGGACAGTCAACGAATACAAATCTTGAAGAAAAAATAGTGTTAATGCCCAATACCTGCGGAAGGGTTTAAAAACCCCGCACGTTTGATTTCAGGCCCCAGCAAAAGCGACCCCCCTATGGTGGGGGAATCACCCCTTTGGGAGGTATATGACCCAAAATAAAAAAATCCACTGAAGAGCTAACACGGGGAAAAGGAGAGGAAAAGAGTGGGGCTGCTGCATTTACAAAATGGTTAAAGCAAGTGAATAAAGACGGAAAACTGAAAGGTTCCAACCAAATATCATCATGGGCCTCCTTTGCCTCTGAGCCCCATAGGGAAGCACTCTTCAAAGTGCTAAAAAAAGTTCAAGTCCAAGGCATGCTCAGACAAAATAAGTCACTGGCGGATTTATTTTCACCATGGTCCGATACTTTCTCCTCTGAAGAGCTAGGAAAGGGAGACCAACATAACAAACGATTTTCTCTCGAATATCATTGACAATAGCTGTCCCTCAATGTTTGCCCATTGGCACCCTCGACATTGGGGGTCAATCCAAGAAATTTAAACAGTCGATGGTGGTCAGGGCTTTCGCATTCAAAAAGGCATGTAGGGGAAATAACTTCCGGTAGAGATTGGCCACAAGTGTTTTCATTTTTTTCAAGTCCTCGACATCCCAAGATTTTCAACCTATTTTGGGAAGGCCTTAGATACTATACCGGAGCCATACCCTCCCCGTCTCCATCAAAGGGTCAAAATTTATTTAAATGGGCGATAGACTGTCTGGGCGGCAGGATTTGCCATCTACAAAGAAACCGCATTCTACATCGAGGGGAGGTTCCGAAGACCTTTTGGGCTCCAGATATTTTAACGAGGTGAATGTGGTACCAGCAAGGAGGGCCATCAGTTTTTAAGGAGGGGTGAAGGGTGTTTGGACTAGGGTACGTTCCTAAACCGAGAAGAAGCACAAGCAGAGGTTGTTTAAAGGGATGACAAAAAGGAAGCCAAGCAACACCCCGATGCCTTCCACCCCTCCAGCAATCTTTAAAAAGCAACTATCATTCAAGAGCCCAAGGTAAGCGAAGATGACGTCAGCATGGGGCCTAACCCCTCGCACTTCCCGAAACAGCATTTAGCTCTCAATAATTGGGGTTTTGGTTTCCTATTGATAGCTCTAGGTCGCCAAGGATAGAGAACGATTGTTTAAAAAAATTTTATTGAGACTTCTTATATTCATAAATTACGTTTGTCTTACTTATGTATATTTTTTATTTTTACTTCCCCAGATCTCCTCCATGAACTCAGGGACTTTGCGTAGGTAGAAAATAAAAACGCTGATTTTCTCTCCGACGCTACTAGGTCAGTTGTTGGAGGGAATCCTTGACCACAAAATAATACAAGAAAATTGGCAAAAATAACAAAGTGAAACTTCAATGATGACCGGTGGAGACGTAGATTAGGAAGCATTGAAAAACCTTAAAAATCTCAAAAAACGGGACGTTTAAGTGCCGGGCAAAAGTTGAGTGACAAGTGTTGATTGAATATGCAGAGTGTTGCCAGTCTATGGTGACGTCAGGACTAGACCAATCAATAGGGTTAAGGCTTCCCATAAGGGAAGATGTCAAACCTAAAAAATAGAAAAATTGAGGATTTAGGCCTAACAATTACTAAAGATCAAGGAAGAAGTCAGAAATTCTAGAAGCGGGTTCTCGAGTGTTCGAATTCCCAGAAGGGGGTACGAATATAGCCCCGTTTATGAAAAAGATGGAAAAGATTTTATGCGTAGACTTCCGGGACTTAAACCAAGCTACACAAAGGATAACTTCCCCTACCTCACATTGATGTTCTAGTAGACAACACTGTAGGGAAACCATCTTTTCTTGTTCAGGACAGTTTCTCAGGATATTAATCAGATAAAAATGGCTGAAGAAGATAAAACCAAAACGATTTCATCACAACCATGGGGAACTTTTTGTTACAAAGTCTATGCCCTTTGGTTTGAAAAACACCGGGGCAATGTATCAGAGAGCCATGGTCGCGATACTTCATGATATGATACATCGAGAAGTTGAAGTATACGTCGACGATATGATAGCTAAGTCTAAAAGAAGAGAGAGCCATACAGATATCCGAGAAAATTGTTTTAAACGATTGAGAAAATTCCAACCCAAGTTGAATCGGTGAAGTGCACTTTTGGGGTCACAACAGGCAAATTGTTAGGGTTTGTCATAAGCCGGGAAGGCATTAAAATCGACCCTGACAAAGTAAAGTTATTTAGAGCTACCTTCCCCACCACTGTCAAAGAAGTAAGAAGTTTGCTAGGAAGGTAAATTACATAGCTCGTTTTATCTCATAGCTCACAGATAAGTGCCGACCACTATTCGTTGTTTTGAAAAAGAATGCCGCAGTAGAATGGGATGACAATGCGAAGAAGCATTCAGGACGATCAAAAGACTATCTCATAAAAAACCTCCAGTCTTGATAGTCCCGAAGCAAGGGAAGCCCTTATTCTTATACCTCACAATACTCCCTGAATCCATGGGATGCATGTTGGGGCAAAAAGATTGAAGAGGGAGAAGTGTTCTTTTATATTACCTAAGCGAGAAATTCACAAACGGGGAACAGAGGTATTCAGAAGTAGAGAGGACCTGCTGTGCTCTAATTTGGGTTATGCATCGATTGAGGTAGTATACCTGATGGGTGTCGAATCCAACAAAAAAACCTACTCCTAAACAATTATATAATTTGTATACAGCAAGTGAATAGGTTATCCACAGGGATTGGTTAAATATATTTTTATTTAAAAGAGAATAGAGAGAAAAAGAAGAATAGGGGTTTTGTTTGTAAATTGAAATAATATTGAAATCAGATAATAAATTGAATAATTATGAAAGCCTAACCAAAGGAATCACTATAGTTTAATTCATAGAACTGATCATTGATGCAAATATTTTCTATTCTTTATCTAAGATAAAATGGTTATGGTTATTAACAAGATCTAATAACCTATCTCTCCTTACTTTCTTGATAATCAAAACAAGCTCTTTGATTACTTCTCTTATTGATTAAACAACCCTAAACAAGCTCTTAGGATTTAATCTATCAATAGCATTAAAAACAAGAGAGACTACCAATCATGCCAGTAGATTATAAGATAACCTATTATAAACAAGATTATATATCTCCATAACATGAATTTGACTATCTATTCTATAATCAAACATGTTATTATAGTCACAGAAACTAGAACTATCAAACAATTACGGACCTGACGTACTAGTTGACAATATATTAACTTGCTAATTGAATAGAAGAGCTCTAATTCATACCAATCAAACAAAATAATAATAACAAAACATTTAGAAGATATATAAATACCTAAAAACAAAGAATAGAATAAAGACAAATCAGTTAGATCTCACAATTCTTGAAGAACTAAACTTTGATGATCCTTTAGCTAGAAAATCTGTTTAGCCACACATGTCCATCACTAAACGAAATCAAAGAGTGAAAAAAAATATGAAAATTCATTGTTTCAGGTGTCTCTTGCTTTTCCCTATTCGGTTTCTTCACTCCTTGACTCCTCCTTTTGGAAACGAAGAGATATATAATAAGAAAACCGAAAGATCTCCTGAAACGGCCAAACTTATCCACATACACGGTCTCAACTCACTGTTATACACGACCGTGTATTTAAACTGTGTAAGCTTTTGTTGGTTCTTCAAGCTAGATACACGGCCCGTGTACTTTAATCGTGTAAGCTTTTGTTGGTTCTTCAAGCCAGACACACGACCGTATACTTTAACCGTGTAAGCTTCAGTTGGTTCTTCAAGCCAGACACACGGCCGTGTACTTGAACCGTGTAAGCTTCTGTTGGTTCTTCAAGCCAGATACATGGCCATGCTTTGGAAATACACGCCCGTGTACTTCCCTTGTAAGCCGGCGGTGTAAATCCTTGACTTTGATCTAAATTGTAGATGACTTCTTTAAATCACTTGAATTAGCACTCTTGACTCCATTAAACCTGATTTATCACCATAATAAAATTAAGTACCATTTCCTTATGATTTCTATAAAATCAATAATAAATTAACACAATTCATATTATAAAATTGAGTTAAAATGGCTCTATCAATACCTTTACTATCATATTGAGCTGCTGATAAGAGACATGATCCTCTGAAGTACTTGGCAGAGAAAACCCGTTTTGATAGGGAGAATTTCCAAATGGCAAATGCTCTTATCAGATTTGATATTACATACATAAATCAAAACTCGATGAAAGGGCAATCTTTAGCCGACCAATTGGCAGAACACCTTGTCGAGGGAATTCCCAAGAGCCACAAGTTCAATTCCTGATGAAAATATTAACAGTGGAAGGTACACCAGTAGAAGACTGTGGAATTGAGCAGAACCCTAAGTGGAAGATGTTCTTCGATGGAGCTGCCAATGTATTCGGTTGTGGGATCGGGGCAGTGTTGATATCCCTAGACGGAACACAATTCCCTGCAGCAACAAGACTCACATTTCCATATACTAATAATATCGTGGAATATGAGGCATGCATCTTCGGCCTTAAAATGGCTTGCCACATGGAAATCCGTGAATTAGAAGTATACGGAGATTCATCACTTATCATACTACAAACAAGAGGGGAATATAAGACCAAAGACCCGAAACTTGCACCATACCATCAACATTTGACAGAGCTAATCGAAGAATTCGAGGCAATCACTTTCACATACGTCCAAGAACTCATAATCAGTTTGCAGATGCACTCGCCACACTAGCATCTATGATCCAGATAACAGGGGAGCCGAAGTCCAACCGATGAGAATAGACATCGAAAATTGACCTGCCTACTGTTTGCATTGAAAAAGCACAAGATGACAAGCCCTAGTATCACAACATCAAAACTTTTCTCCAAGAAAGCAAATACCCTGAAATGGCTAGCAAAAATGACCAGAGAACACTCAGAAGATTAACAAGTCATTTCTTATTAAGTGGGTCTATACTTTACAAAAGATCGTCTGATACCACCTTGTTAAGATGTGTGGATAAAAACGAAGCATGCGAACTGATGAAAGAAGTACATGAAGGGGTATGTGGACCTCATATGAACGGCTACATGTTGGCCCGAAAAATCATGAGGTTAGGTAACTATTGGCTAACCATGGAATCAGATTGCATAAAATATGGTCAAGCACTGTCATTTGTGTCAAGTGTACGCAAACCGGATAAATGCTCCGCCCAACGAGTTGCACTTGTTGTCAACACCATAGCCTTTCTCCATGTGGGGAATCGACACAATCGGCCCAATCACTCCGACAGCATCCAACGGCTACAGGTTTATATTGGTGGCAATTGATTACTTCACCAAGTGGGTAGAAGCTTCATCATATGTCAATGTCACAAAGGGGTAATAGTCCGTTTCTTGCAAAGGGACATAATAGCTCGATATGGAGTTCCTGAGTCCATCATCACCGACAACGGTACCAATCTTAAAACAAGTCGATGACAGGTTTATGTCAACAATTCCAACAAAAAACCATAGAAATTCAACTCCCTACCGACCTTAAATGAACGGGGCAGTAGAAGCAGCTAACAAGAATATCAAAAGATCATAAAAAAAAATGATGACTACTTACAAAGATTGGCACGAGATGTTGTCGTTTGCTCTCATGGCTTATAGGACTTCAATAAGAACATCTACTGGAGTTACCCCATATTCGTTAGTATATGGTACTGAGGCAGTACTACCAATCGAGGTCGAAATACCATCATTCAAAATTCTATCAGAAACTCAGTTAACTGAATCAGACTGGGTAAAGAAGAGGCTTGATCAGTTGAATCTGATTGATGAAAAAAGACTCACTGCACTATGTCATGGCCAGTGTTACCAACAAAGGATGGCTCGAGCATTTAATAAGAAAATGAAGCCTCGATGCTTCAAAGAAGGGGATCTGGTGCTAAAGAAAGTTCTCTCCGAATACCCAAGACTCTAGAGGAAAATTTACCCTAAATTATGAGGGTCTGTGTATGGTAAAAAAGGTATTGTCAGGAGGCACTCTGATATTAACTCAAATGGACGGTCCAAAATTGAGAGACCCCATCAATGCAGAGCTGTTAAGATGTACTATCCTTAGGCAAGGGAATTGAAAAATTTTTCCAATGTTTATGAAAGCCAATATTCAATACAAATTTCGTTGAGTCTATGTTTTCATTTTTTTACAAGCAAAGTTAAGGTCCTTTGAATGGTCAATAATTCCAACCAAATTTTCATTACAAAAAACATTCCTAAACACATTACCCATCACTTCACCAATGAATGATAAACACTAAAATGATAATGAATCTCAATAAGTTTTGTAACATAATTTCTATCTACTTTTGAGCATTAAAACCTGGTGCCTTAGTAGGATAACACTACCGTCAAAAGAGCCATACAAGAAAGGAAGCACATCAAGATCTTCAACCCTGTGTCAAAGCAAGAGTAAGCGAAGCAGGAGCAAACCAAGTACGAAGGTTCGGCTGTTTGGTTGCTATCCATGATAAATTGGCTACATATAAATAACTATCATCCACATATCATGAAAACATCAAATCATTTAACCCAGTCAGTAGAAGCATGTTCAAAAGCATAAGATTAGTCAGCCCACAATAGGGCACTTGTCTAAACATCCCCTTGAATAGGTTAATTAGCCCGTAATGGGGGACTTTCCTAAATATCCTCTCTTAAGGTCAACCTATAAGGGCACCTTTCGAGACATTTCTTCCTATCATAGGTTAGTCAGCCCATAGAGAGGCACTTTCTTAAACTTCATCTCTCAGGGTTAGCCCATAGGGGTACCTTTTGAGACATTTTGTTATAGGTTAGTTAGCCCACATTGGGGCACTTCCCTAAACATTCTCTCTTAGGGTTAGCCCATAAGGGCACTTTTTAAGACGTTCCTCTCGCTATAGGTTAGTTAGCCCACAATGGGGCACTTTCCCACAACACCCCTTAAAAAATGTCAGCCCATAGGGGCACCTTTTTGAGGCATGTCCTCTCGCTATAGGTTAATTAGCTCGCGAAGGGGCACTTTCCTAGACACCTTTTTTGAAGTTAGCTCAAATGAGCACTTTTCAAATCCATCGATTAGTTAGCTTAGAGGAGCACTTTTCGAATCCATCAATTAGTTGGCTCAGAGGAGCACTTTTTGAATCTATCGATAAGTTAGCTCAGAGGAGCACTTTTCGAATCCATCGATTAGTTAGCTTAGAGGGCACTTTTCGAATCTATCGATCAGTTAGCTCAGAAGAGCACTTTTCGAATTTATCGATTAGTTAGCTTAGAGGAGCACTTTTCGAATTTATCGATCAGTTAGCTTAGAGGAGCACTTTTTGAATCTATCAATTAGTCAACTCATAGGAGCACTTTTTCAAATTGCCGATAACCGATTAAGTCAGCTCATAAGAGCACTCTTTCAAAGGTATTTTTCCAAACAGTCGCTAGTCCAGTTAAGATGCTTCTGTTGACAAGTGGCCAACTCATAAGAGCGCTTCCTAAGACAATCTTCTTTTCAAGGTTGCTAGTCCGATAAGACGCTTCCTATCATTAGCTATTCTACACACTCCTAAACAATTCTTGAGATTGTTCCTATCGCCAATTAGTCAGCCCATAGAGCACTTTTTGGGAGGAACATTACTCTAGATTATTAAGTTGTTTACTAAGCAATACCAACCATTACAAAATACTCGTGGGACTATTAGCTCATGGAGCATTTTCCTACTAGAGACTCAATTCCAGATAACCAGCTAAAACAAGGCGTTATCCATTCAATCAAGAGGCCAAAAAATGGCGTCTTTCTTGTCTTTGTAGTTAAGTTTTTCAAACTTTACTACAAAGAGGGGCAATTGTAAATACCCCATTTTTCCCTAATAATCAATAATAATCAACCACAATTAATTTCTAATTTTTTCCATTTTTTCTATAATTTAGCAAAAATAGGAAGAATATTCAAAAAAAAATAAATAGGAAAAATACATCAATTTTGGAAAATAATTACAGAAATGGCAATAAAAAGTGTTAAATAATTTTTTACAAAATTTTTGAAATTTCAAAAAATAAAAAAATTGCATTGCATATATGCAAATTGCGAAAATAATAAAATCGCGAAAGTGGGCTAGCTCAGCTGGTCCGAACCTTGGTCTAGTGTGCACGCGGGAGGGTTCGGTCAAGGGTTCGAGACGTGGGGGGAAGCAGAATCCGCGTTTTGCAAATTTTTTCTCTGCTTGGGACACGTGTTAGCAGTTGATTGGCTAGAGCGAATGCACTCGCTGAGCGCTGAATCATGTTCAACCTCCGTCCGAGATCGCCGACGGGGAGAAAAATTCGAATTTCGGCCGTTTTGATTCGATTTTTGACACAAATCCAATAGATCTTCAACAGAAATAAGATAAACATCATCCAATTGGAATCAAATCGCAACAAATCAATGGATTTGCACAAATCGGAGATGGGTTTTTAACCGCAAATCCGATTTGCTTCAATCGGTGGAAATCCGAGCTTATCCAGCTCGATTTCTTACGCTATAAATAGAGGATGAAGTGGGAGGCAGAAGCACGGATCAAAAGTGAGAAAAAGAGAGAGAATCGAAGCCTCACTAAAGTTCTTCACCTGCGACCACGATCAAGCGTCGAGCAGCCACCAGGAGCCGTTTTTGAAGCAAATCACTGCTATAGTTGAGTTCCTCACCCCCAAAAACCTAGGAATCGATAGCTCAACCACTTCAAAAGGCCTCTGGAACGCCATCAATGAGCATCCTCAGCCGCCGTATCCGATCAACCCGATTCGACCCGACCCGCGCACCGACCCGAATCTAGGTAAGGTCGGATTTTTCGATTTTTTTTATTTATTTCTTATGTATTATTTAGTTATTTATTTGCTATATAATTCAAAAATAGAAAAATGTTAGAAATTAGATTATTTTTTCTAGGATTTAATTTAGGATGAATGATAAAAATAAAATAATAATTATAATAATAAATAATAAAAAAGGAAAAATTTATCAGGAAAATGATAAACATATTAGAAAAAATAATAATAATAATTTAGATTTTAAAATATGATAGATAAAAAATCTAGTAGAAAATTTTTTTAATAAAAATTTAATAAAAATTAATAAAAATTATAAAAAAGAATAAAAATAATAAAAATCATAAAAAATAATAAAAAAATCAATAAAAATTTATAATAGTAAAAGTGAGTTGAAAAATAGAAAAATGGAATTTTTATCACTTAGAAAAATCATTTTCATAAATAAATCCAAAATTTGTTTTTCCTTAAAATTATTACTTTCAAAAAATCAAATTATCATGCTTAGGCTTAGATTTTTTTAGAAAATACTAAAATGGTAAAAACATAAATCAAAAGAAATTTCACAAATAAAATTTACAAACACATTAAAGTTTTTTTAGGAAAGCGAACTACGACATGTTTTGATCCTGAATAGCAGGTACTAGGCACCCATTCGGGGCAACTCTAAAAAAGAATAAAAATCATTTTCTCGGAATAGGTTATTCAAAAACAAAATAAAAAAGATAATAAAAAAATAAATAAAAGACATTTCTAGATAGAGTAGATTTTAGGAGATTAGGGTGGTAACCTTGGGTTTTAATAGTTTAGCCTCCGAACTCAAAAACTCTGGTTTTCCCTTTCCTCTTTTCACAAAAAAAAAGAGGAAATCACGATGACTAGTGGTCCAAATTAGGACTAATTTTCTCAATTAGTCCTAATTCAATTTTTCCCAACAATAGTTGGGGTGGCGATTCCAAAAACAAAATGAAATTCCTAACTCAAGTCGATGATCTACATTAAATGAGCATAGGGTCTAGCATAGATTGGATTAGGAATGGGAAATCAAAAATTAGACTCGATAGTTAGAATACATCGTCTTTTATTCTAGTTAGATTTTATAACTTATCCTTTAAAGTCATTGAACAATATGACTAAAATACATTGCTAAGGTGATAAAATCATAGAGTTTTCTAACTATCCGAATATGCTAATACAAAATTACAGCACAAGAAAAAGAAGGACTAAGTTCTAGTTGATGCTACTCTTATTAGCCTCCTTGTGCACATGCCTACTCAACTTCCTTTCTCCTTTTTAGCTGGATGCTATTGCTTGGTTTCTTCTGATGTTTAGGTTCCTTGAATGTCCTCCTAAGTGGCATGGGAGGTTGCTAGGTTTAGGTAAATTGTAGTGGTTATGGTGTAATGCTTTCTTGTTGGAAGTGGTGGCATTGAAGGTGGTTAAAAAGTGGCAGTTTGGTGGTGATTATTAGAGTCCATTTAGAGAGTGTTTTGTTGAGTTTTTTTTTTTTTTTTTGTGAAAAGTTTTAGATAGTAAGGTAAAGGTTTTTTAATTTTTTAGTTTCTTTGGAGTCCTTAAGTCAAAGATTAGACACATTAGGTAATAAAGTAAGTTGGTCAATAGGCTTACATGTTGGTTAAGGGAACCTTTAGGTTAGATCACTTGACAATTTTGGTAATGCTCTTTTCCATCAAAATTAAGTTCTTTTCTATGTTCTAAACCTACACACCTAGAGTACTTGGTGGATTATAAGCTCTTGGATCAAATGTGTTGTCTCCCTCTCCTCCCTTGGATGTGGTTGGCAATCTATAGGGGTTTGCTATACCTTTAATAGTTTTGTCCATTAGTTAATAAATTTGGTTAATTAGGGCCTAATTAGGGTGTTTTTCAAGGGTCTAAATGGATCATTTATTTAAGTTAATGATAGGTGTGAATTGGCTACATTACCCCTCTTGCTTCATGCCATTTAGGGGTCATATAGGGGAATTATTTTCTACCATTTGTATTATTTGATTTGATTAATTACTGGAATTAATTCTCATTAAATTATGTGATATTTTATTTTATATCTTGTTTAAGTTATTGCTTTTAAAGTTTCGGTTTTGATTGAGTTGAAATCTAGGTTTTCCAAGAATGGGGTTATTTCGACAATCCTTAATGTAGCTCTAAGGTTGGTTAATCAATTTAGGATTTTGGAATTTTGAATTTGGGTCTTAAGTAAAAATTAGTTGAGGTTTATGTCTCTTAATGAAATGTTCTTGGTTTAGGATTCAACTAGGGTTTTCAATTGTTAGTTTTTTTGGTACACTAATTGTGTTGATGATCCTATAGCAAATCTTAAGTTTAAAGTCACACTTTCGTATTCTTTTATAATATATTCCCTATTACTCTTACTTGACAAAGCTCTTGATCTTGAAAATTTTTTGAGGTTTACATCTTCCTCCCTTAAAATAATTTTTTCCCCAAAACTCAAAACATACTTGAATTTGCAAACAAGTTGATACGAACCATGCCAACCCGTGACGAAACCCAATACCAATACGTTAGGAAAATTCATTGCCTAAGACGCCCAAACACCTAAAGTGGAAACCGCGACCCGTTGTCTATAAGCGAGACAAGAATCTTGGTATAAAAATGAAGACGCCACAATCGGGATGAAAGACCGATTGATAAGTCGGGATGAAACGCCACGGAAATCAATCCGATAAGTTCGAATTAGTTCTTCAAGAACCAAGAGAGGTGCCTCTCAAAAGTGTTTAATGTTCAAAGATGTATATCTAAGTTGTTCTAAACCCTAGGAGCTTTTATACTAGGGTTACAATTCGTGTAAAAACAAGTCCAAAATGACGTAGTTTAGTTAAGTGACATAAAAAATGCGAAACAGAACAAGCTGGCCGACAGGGGATACACGGCCTGTGTACACGCCCGTGTACTTTGGCCGTGTACTTTTCTGTGCAACTTCTGGCAACATACACGCCCGTGTACTTTGACCGTGTATCTTTTTGTGCAACTTCTGGCAACATACACGCCCGTGTACTTTGACCGTGTATCTTTTTGTGCAACTTCTGGCAACATATACGCCCGTGTACTTTAGCGTGTATCTTTCTATGGATTTGCTTGACTCCATACACGGCCGTGCCTTTTAACCATGTATCTAGCCGTGTATGATTCTGTGCAATCTTGAGAGTCCTACACGGCCGTGCCTTGAAAGTACATGCCCTCTTCAACCCATGTCCGGTGTGACTTGTATAAGAGCAAGGGTCTTCCCATAGTTGTTCCAATCCGTTCTAACTTCATGATTGACCCAATCCTTCTCGGCTTCATGGACATCCTTTATCAACCCGTTAAGTGCTTCCTTGAGTCGTTTCACTCGACTTCTTGTGATCGGTCCAGGTGGCACTTCAAGAGGATCTACATTCCTTCTTCCAGCTTGACTCTCATCTTGGATCTCATCATTCCCCTCCTCTTGAAAAGGATTTGTCCTCAAATCGTCACCTACATCAAAAGGACTCAGATTAGTAACATTAAATGTGGCACTTACTTGATACTCACCAGGCAAATCTATCTTGTATGCATTGTCGTTGATGTGCTCAAGAACTTGAAATGGTCCATCGCCTCTAGGAAGTAGTTTAGATTGACGCTACACGGGAAACCGCTCTTTGCGCATGTGAACCCAAACCCAATCTCCAGGTTCAAAAATAGCTTGTCGACGACCCTTGTTAGCTTGTTTCACATAGTGCTCTGTTCGTCGTTCAATGTTCAGCCTTTCCTTCTCATGGATCTGTTGAACAAATTCGGCCTTCTTCTTGCCATCTAAATTAACATACTTAGAAATAGGCAAAGGTGATAAATCCAAAGGTTAGTGGATTAAAACCATACACAATTTCGAAAGGAGAAAATTTAGTAGCAGAATGCACTGTACGGTTATAAGCAAATTCAACATGCGGCAAACAATCCTCCCAACTTTTAATATTCTTTTTAATTACAGCCCTCAATAAAGTAGACAAAGTTCGATTCACTACCTCGGTTTGACCATCAGTCTGTGGATGACAAGTAGTAGAAAAACAATAACTTAGTTCCTAACTTAGCCCACAAAGTCTTCCAAAAGTAGCTTAAGAACTTAACATCCCTATCTGATACAATTGTTCTAGGCATACCATGCAATCGCATAACTTCCCTAAAGAATAAATTAGCAATATTACAAGCATCATCCGTTTTGTGACAAGGAATGAAATGTGCCATTTTAGAAAAACCTATCAACAACTACAAAAACAGAATCCCGACCATGTCTAGACCTAGGTAATCCTAACACAAAATCCATAGAAATATCTACCCAAGGCTCATGAGGAATGGGAAGTGGGGTGTAAAGCCCTTGAGGTTGGACTCTAGATTTCGATTGCTTACATGTGATACATCGCTCACAAATCCTCTCAACATCTCGTCTCATGTGAGGCCAATAGAAGTGTTCCTACAATACCCCTAATGTTTTAGCTACTCCAAAGTGTCCCATTAAACCCCTCCATGAGACTCCCTCATAAGTAATTCTCTTAGAGAACAAATTGGAATGCACAGTTTACTCTCCCTAAACAAGAATCCGTCATGTTTATAAAATTTTCCATGCCCACTCTTCTCACATTGCACATACTCCTCACAAAAATCTCGATCAGCAGCATATAACTCCTTAATGTGCTCAAAACCAAGAAGTCTAGAACTAAGAGTAGAGATAAGTATAACCTTCTAGAAAGTGCATAAGCAACGACATTCTCTTTACCTTGCTTGTAGTGGATGACATATGGAAATGTTTCGATGAATTCCACCCAACGAGCATGTCTTTTGTTTAGCTTGTGTTGCCCCTTCAAATACTTCAAAGATTCATGATCAGTGTGGATCACGAACTCTTTTGGCCAAAGGTAGTGTTGCCACGTCTCCAGGGCTCGAACCAATGCATATAGCTCCTTGTCGTAAGTAGGGTAATTCAAGGTTGCCCCACTTAGCTTCTCGCTAAAGAATGCAATCAGTCTTCTTTCCTGCATAAGTACTGCCCCAATACCTAATCCTGAAGCATCACACTCAATTTCAAACGTTTTAGTAAAGTTAGGTAAAGCAAGTAATGGTGCCTGAGTCAACTTATTTTTAAGCGTCTGAAAGGCCTTCTCTTGTTGCTCTCCCCAACTAAACCCCATGTTCTTCTTAATTACCTCAGTAAGTGGTGCTGCAATGGTGCTGAAATCCTTCACAAATCTCCTGTAAAAGCTCGCTAGTCCATGGAAACTCCGCACATTACTTACATTGGTTAGACTAGGCCATTCTTGGATCGCACGAACCTTTTCTTCATCAACCTGTATTCCCTGTGCACTAACAACAAAACCAAGAAACACAAGTTTATCTGTGCAAAAAGTGCACTTCTTGAGGTTAGCATATAATTGTTCCTTTCGGAGAACTTCTAAAACATCCCTTAAGTGTGACATATGATCTTCCAAACTTTTGCTGTAAATAAAGAATGTCATCAAAATAGACAACCACAAATTTTCCAATAAATGTCCTCAAAACATGGTTCATAAGTCTCATAAATGTACTAGGTGCATTAGTTAACCCGAAAGGCATTACTAACCACTCATACAATCCATATTTTATCTTAAACGCAGTTTTCCATTCATCACCTTCTTTCATTCTAATTTGGTGATATCCACTTTTCAGATCAATTTTAGAAAAGACACTAGACCCATGTAACTCATCTAACATATCATCTAAGCGAGGAATGGGATGACGATATTTTACCGTGATGTTGTTGATGGCGCGATAGTCAACACACATTCTCCATGTCCTATCCTTCTTAGGCACCAAAATCACCGGCACTGCACATGGACTCATGCTCTCTCTCACGTACCCCTTCTCCATTAATTCATCGACCTGCCTTTGGAGTTCCTTTGTCTCCTCTGGATTGCTCCTGTAAGCTGGCTTGTTTGGAATCGATGCTCCGGGTACAAGGTCAATCTGGTGCTCAATACCTCTAATAGGTGGTAATCCCTTTGGAATCTCCTCAGGAAAGACATCTTCAAAGTCCTGCATAAGAGACACAACCACACTAGGCAAAGAGTTAGATAAGTCATTAGTAGTCAAACATGTTTCCTTAAAAACCAGCAACAACATAGGTTGCCTCATCACTAACGCTCTCCTTACTACACTCGCTCTTGCCACACAACTCTCCTTTTGCAAAGCTGCCCTCTCCTTTTCACTCACCACCAAAGTTGATCCCCCTTCAACTTGGCCTCTCACACTCTTTCTAGCCTTCCTCTCCTTTTTCTTTTGATCTTGACTTTTATATTCCTTTTTCTTCTCATTGTCTTTTGCTCTCTCACTCTCACTCTGCTTTTCACTCACCTTGTGTTTTGCAAATGACTGTTGTAGCTGCAACTGATCCTCATACACTTGTTTAGGTGTTAAAGGTTTAAGATTAAAGCTTTTCCCTTGGTGAACAAGCGTATACTTGTTAGAAAAGCCATCATGAACAACCTTCCTATCAAATTGCCATGGCCTCCCCAACAACACATGATATGCTTGCATTGGCACTACATCGCATAACACCTCATCCTCATACCTACCAATGTGAAAACCAATCAATGCTTGCTTACTCACCTTAGTCTCACCACTATCATTCAACCACTACAATTTATATAGACTAGGGTGTCTAACAGTTTTGAGCCCTAGCCTCTCAACAATAAAATTGCTCACTACATTGGTGCAACTTCCCCCATCAATAATCAAACTACAAATGTGATCTCCTAGATAACATCTAGTATGAAATATATTTTCTCTTTGCACCTCTTCTTCTTCCTTCACCTGCACATTCAAAGCTCTCTTCACTACCGTCACTAGCCTTCCCATTGCAGGCTCCTCATCATCACTAGCATCCTCTAATGGTGGCATATCATCTTCTTCACTATCCCCCTCAGTCTCATACTCACCATCATCACGCAAAATCATCACATGCCTATTTGGACATTGATTAGCAATATGGCCTCTACCTTGACATTTAAAGCATCTAATGTCACGATTTCTAGAAGTAGAAGATTCAGGATTACCTTGATTACCAGAAGTAGAACCCGCTTGCCTCAACTCTCCTTTTGGTTTGGTAGGTAAAGGCTTTTCTTCTTTCTTCCATTGATTAGTCTTCCAAGTGGATGAACCATTACCCTGTTGAAATCGTGCACTACTACTACCCTTCCGCTTATGCTGGTTCTCAACCTTTATAGCCATGTGAATCATATCCTCCAATTCTACATAATGTTGTAATTCAACCACATTTTGGATTTCTCTATTCAACCCAGCAAGGAATCTAGCCATTGTAGCCTCTCTATCCTCTTCTACATTTGCCCTAATCATAGTGACTTCCATCTCCTTGAAGTACTCATCTACACTTCGGCTTCCCTGCCTCAGAGTTTGCAACTTGTTGTGCAATTCACGATAGTAATACGCATGTATAAACCGCTTTCTCATCACTCTTTTCATCTCTTCCCAAGACTCAATAGGTGGCTCGCCACTCCTTCTCCTATTCAACATTAGTTGATCCCACCACACTATAGCATAATCCGAAAATTCAATGGCAGCAAGTTTTACTTTCTTTCTCCACTATAGTTGTGACAATCAAACACCATCTTCACCTTTTTCTCCCACTCTAAGTACACCTCGGGATCATTCTTCCCTTGGAAAGGAGGAATCTTCATCTTTATGCTACTCAATTGATCATCCTCTCTATTCCCTATCTCCTCTATCTTCCCAATCTCTAGTTCCTCTATTCCGACCACTATATCCTTTATAACTCCCGACAGAAGGCTCATCAAAATCATCATCCGACATTTCATCTCCACCCCTCGGTACTCTCCTAGAACGACTCTCCCTCTTACGCCCTTGGAATACATTTGTGGATTGCTTTAGTCCTTGCTCTACCGTCTCATGAATTTGTTCCATTCCCTCTTGGAACATCCTCTTCATTTCTCCCCTCAATGCCTCAATTACTAACCTAGCATCAAACCTTCCCCTCTCACCTTCCGGAGAATGTTGCCTCGACATAGTTCCTGCAGAAAAGATTAGTACTGACACAAATGTATATATAATTAAACCTCACGATACACTCCCTTACGTGTTTCGCTCAAATGATGATATCACACAGTCACTCGTGTATTCTCACAAACAACGATGATATCACTCACCAATTTCCTCTTCTCAATTCTCTTGGAACTAACCCGAACTACACCAATTTCCTTCCGTAGAATTCAAAACCAACTCTAGGGTTCGTAAAATTTTCCTCTATTTTTCTATCCGATTTTTTTTTGTCTCTGTTTTTTGGCTTTTGATCACGTTTCTCTTTTCTTTTCTTTTCCCTTCTTTTTTTTTTTGTCGTGATTTTTTTTTTTTTTACAATCGACTAGTAAATACTACACTATCAAAAGACAATTAATATTGCGGAATTGAATGCTAACAATGGATATGAACGATTGGAGTTAGGGTTTTTGATATTACCTTCCTCAACCGAACTTGATGTTTTGACAAACCTAAGCTCTGATACCAAACTGATACGAACCACGCCAACCCGTGACGAAACCCAATACCAATACGTTCGGAAAATTCATTGCCTAAGACGCCCAAACACCTAAAGTGGAAACCGTGACCCGTTGTCTATAAGCGAGACAAGAACCTTGGTATAAAAATGAAGACGCCACAATCGGGATGAAAGACCGATTGATAAGTCGGGATGAACGCCACGGAAATCAATTCGATAAGTTCGAATTAGTTCTTCAAGAACCAAGAGAGGTGCCTCTCAAAAGTGTTTAATGTTCAAAGATGTATATCTAAGTTGTTCTAAACCCTAGGAGCTTTTATACTAGGGTTACAATTCGTGTAAAAACAAGTCCAAAATGACGTAGTTTAGTTAAGTGACATAAAAATGCGAAACAGAACAAGCTGGCCGACAGGGGATACACGGCCTGTGTACATGCCCGTGTACTTTTCTGTGCAACTTCTGGCAACATACACGCCCGTGTACTTTGACCGTGTATCTTTCTATGCAAGTTCTGGCAACATACACGCCCGTGTACTTTAGCCGTGTATCTTTCTGTGGATCTGCTTGACTCCATACATGGCCATGCCTTGAAAGTACATGCCCTCTTCAACCCATGTCCGATGTGACTTGTATAAGAGCAAGGGTCTTCCCATGGTTGTTCCAATCCGTTCCAACTTCATGATTGACCCAATCCTTCTCGACTTCATGGACATCCTTTATCAACCCGTTAAGTGCTTCCTTGAGTCGTTTCACTCGACTTCTTGTGATCGGTCCAGGCGGCACTTCAAGAAGATCCACATTCCTTCTTCCAGCTTGACTCTCGTCATGGATCTCATCACAAGTCTAGATACCTTCTTTTCACTTGATCTTCTGCTTCCCTTGTGGCCTCTTGTTTTTCATGATTCCACCATAAGAGCTTAATGTATTTGATTTCCTTGTTTCTCAATTTTTGAGTCTTTTGGTCTAAGATCTAAACCAGATGTTCTTCATATGTTAAGTTTTCCTTTAAGAACATTGGTTTTAATGTAGTAATCTGATCTGGGTTTAGAATATGTTGGTGTATAACTGATACGTAGAATACATTATGGATTTCTGACAAGTTTGGAGGTGATGCCAAGTGGTAGGATAAATCCCCAATCCTTTCTAGTATTTCAAATGGTCCAATATAATGAGGTCTTATGATGAGGATCCTTTCTAGTATTTCAAACGGACCTATAAGAGAAGGAACTAAGTTACACTAAAGGAGAACCAACCTTGATCAACTTGATTCATGTTTCCACAGAGGGATGTAAGGATATGGAAGTTTTAGAATAATTTATTTTGAAAAAGGAAATTGAGCTGAAAAAGGGAGAACCACTCGGTTTTGTTAAGCTTTGTTTTATTTGTTTGGTTTGATGTTTTAGTATATTTAGTTATAGGAGTTTTGATCATTTGGAAGGAAGGCTGGTTTTGCCATGTTTGGAAACTTAGGTTATTCTTTTATCATGTGATAACAATATATATCATGACAATAGGTGGAAACGAAAAAAATACAATTATTTATATTATTGAAAACATATCTTTTCATGGAAAAGCTCTCGTTTTTTGAGAAAGAACTCTACCATTTTCTTCAACACAAACGCTTGCGGAAATCATTGATAGCTTTGGTTTCAATCAACAGGTGAGGTTGGGGTCTAGTTACGAATTACAACTTGTTCAAGACGATTTGTGGGAATTCTAATTTCAATTAGCTCAAAACCAAGTTCAAGCACAATCAAATGACTTAAGAAAACAAGTCACAATTAAATCATAAACCGATTCACTTAGATGAACAATTCACGTGAACACCCTTTGAAGTTTGATGGAAAAATGTAGATCAAATGATGTAATTGCAATCCCTACTTGTAATCTTCACCAAATAAAAATAATAAGAATTGAAATCCACGTGAAATCAGAACAAAATTGAAGCACCAAAACCGTGAATTCCACTTCCCCTTCAATTCCAATGCACGCTAACACCATATGATATATATAATTCAAGTACTAAAAGAACAATCAATCTTAACAAGTCAATTGTTCATGAATTACACTCACAATAGTTCCAAGAAAGATTTAAATCCACCCTAGATATGACTCACTAGAGAAGAAGTGAAGAACAACAAAGAGGGAATCAAATATGACTCACAATTTCTCCTTGTTGCACTCGCCACAATTCCAATTCTTGGATTGAAATTGATAAGTGGTTTTGAACTAAGGATGAACCCTAATTCCACACATGAAGTGCTAGGTTTAATCTGCAAAATATGGCATCCTCAAACCTTATTCTAGGCAAGTATTTATACTTGCTACTCCTAGGGTTAGAAAATGGTCAAAATTACAAGTTTACCACTTTTAAGGTGGCTAGTCCTAAATGAAAATTACAAGGAAATGAAAGTGTCTCAAAACCAAATACAACAAAAAATAGTCCATAAAACAATTACAAAGTATAAAATATCATAAAGATTTGCCCTCAAATCTGGAGGATCAATTTTGGAATTGAACCCTAATGTCTCTGTTGCCCTACTCTTCCAGCTATCAATGGTAGTGGATGGAGTTCTGATCTGTTCCTGAAACTCATCGACCTCAGATGGAGTCATTGGCGATAGAACTATACGTGATTCGCCCATGCTGAACATGTAGGTATTTTTAAACCCATCATGTAACACTCGTCGATCATACAACTAAGGCCGACCCAGCAGTAAATGGAATGCATGCATAGGGACTACATCACACAGGATCTCATCATGATATTTCTGCACGACATTCACAGGAACCTTTGCCCTAAGGGTAACATACATACTACCTCGATTATCCAGCTAATGCAAGTTATAAGGGCTAGGATGTGGGATAGTAGACAGTTGTAATTTGTCTACCAATGCAGTAGATATAATATTCGTGCAACTACCACTATCGATGATGAGTACACAAAGGTTACCTCTAATTCTGCAAGAGGTGTGAAATATGTTCTCCCTCTTAATGTCACTAGTATCAGGAGATATAGATAAAACCCTGCATAACACATTAAGGGGTAGATATTTTCCTCTTGTATGCTCCTTAGGTGTGTCTGCAGTCTGGTCATCATAATATTCTTGCAGTGCTATTGGTAGATCTATAGGTTCAATCTGATCGTGGTCATCCTCAATATCCTCTTTGGTGTCCTCCATAACAGTCATCACCCTCTTATTTGGACATTGTGCTACCATATGCCCAAATCCCATGCATTTAAAGCACTTTAACTGGTGCGCCTTTCCACTAGTAGATCCGGGAACAATCTGCCTCACATCTGGAGCCATCACCTCTTTACCCTTCCCAGTAGGTAAATTCTCTCTAATAATAGTTAGGGTAGTTTTGTCTACCGCCTTCATTGCCTCACCTACCGCTTTTGTTCCCCCTAATCGACCGTTAATGGATATGGGTCTAGTAATAGCACTAGGCCTACTGCTCGGAGCCCTAAATAAGTTAGACCTCCTTTGTCTCTTTACTTTTAAGGCCAACTGAATAGCCTCATCAAGTGTACTATAGCGATGCAGTTCAACAACACACACTATTTCATATTTTAGACCTGAGACAAAATGGGCTACAGTTTGTTCTGGAGGCTCAACGGACCTACACCTACACCTAATCATAAAGGTCTCAAACTCCTATACATAATCATCCACTGTTTTGCCTCCTTGCCTCAATGTTTGCAGTCGCATAAATAGTTCCTATTTGTAGTACTCAGGAATGAACCTTTTTCTCAATACCCTTTTCATATCCCTTCAAGTCTGAATCTCAACCTCTCCATCCCGACGCCTGCTGATAATCAGATTCTTCCACCATAGTGCAGTGTACCCTATAAACTCGATAGCAGCCAATCGGACCTTAGTACTACCATCGATCTCATAACATTCAAAGAGACCCTCAGCCTTGTCTTCCCAATCTAAATATTCATCAGTTGATCCTTTGCCATCATAAGAAGGCATCTACAGTTTCACATATTCTAAGCCCCGAGGTGGTCTGAAATCCCTATTCTGATGTGGGTTTGCTCCAAATTGTCATCCCTCTCTTCCCTGTATGGAAGATGCTCCTCACCCATCCTTCTATTCAAATTCCTACCTCCCATTGCTCTATCTCGATGAAAATTCCAAGGAGCTACCCGAGGTGGTGCTGGCTGGTTTACTACTGGTGGTTGTGGTAATGTCATTCTGTTAATTCTAGTTGCCAGTGTAGCAACTATGGTTGTAAGATCCTAGAGCTGTTCTTCCAAAGTTCTCCTACCTGCCACATTACGACCCTGACCTCCACCAACCTGACTATTGGCTTCATCACCAATTCCCCATCCACGCTATCATTCGACATAGTTGTAGACCCTCGTATACCAATCCTCAAAGACAATTTGAAGCAATGAAACACAATTCACAACTACACTTCTTTTAACGCCACAAAATAGCAACTACAAAAAAGGAAAACAAACAAATCTACTTAACTTCACAAGTATGCTAATACAACCCACGTGTAGCACTCTTCTCCACAACACGTTAATACAACACGGTGCAACACTTATATAATTCACCTCCACATGCAACACTTGCAATCCCTTTTTTTTTTTTAATCACACACATACACCATACACTCACTATTGCTTAACACACCAATGCAATGCCACACACACACCTTTGCCATACATGGTGCAACAAATTTTTCTAAGTTCCACAAATCACTCCTTCATAAACAACTCCCACGGCAACAACACAAGTGGCAACAACAACAAGTATGCTTCCACTTCTACGGCAACAATAATAAATGGCAAAAACAACAAATATACTTCCACTTCCTCGGCAAGGATATCAACACAACCAATTTACTTCCACTTTCCACAAATGTAATCCGCAACTTAACAATAGGCAGCAACTCCAATTTGAATTTCAACCTCTTCACTAATTGCAAGCCTTCCTCAATTGGTAAGAAATGAATTTCAAATTCAAATAACACTCATTAACTCCCACAACTTAATTGATGTGTTTGAATTCAAATAGATTCCTTACTACTCAACACAATGTAAATCTGTAAAATACACTTCCCCAATTCAAAATTTGCACCATGGAATTACAACAACAAACTTCACAACTCCCTTTACGCAACAAGCTAGTCACGGCAAGAAAAGGTAATTTTTTCAAGTTCAAGAAAATGTTGAATTAGCAACACTTCTATTCTCCTTCCCTTCCACGAAAATAATCAATCACAAGAAGCTACAACAAACCTCCCAATCCAACTCCAACAAGCAGCAAATCAAATTTCAATCAAGGCAATTTTCGCAACTCAATCAAGGCAATTTCGGTTCAAATATGAAGAACCCTAATTGAAGATGATAATCACGAAATTAACAAATAATTAATCCCTTCTCTCAACTTGTGCTCTGATACCAAAAGATGATGTGCTCAAAACCAAGTTCAAGCACAATCAAATGACTCAAGAAAACAAGTCACAATTAAATCACAAACCGATTCACTTAGATAAACAATTCACGTGAACACCCTTTGAAGTTTGATGGAAAAATGTAGATCAAATGATGTAATTGCAATCCCTACTTGTAATCTTCACCAAATAAAAATAATAAGAATTGAAATCCACGTGAAATCAGAACAAAATTGAAGCACCAAAACCGTGAATTCCACTTCCCCTTCAATTCCAATGCACACTAACACCATATGATATATATAATTCAAGTACTAAAAGAACAATCAATCTTAACAAGTCAATTGTTCATGAATTACACTCACAATAGTTCCAAGAAAGATTTAAATCCACCCTAGATATGACTCACTAGAGAAGAAGTGAAGAACAACAAAGAGGGAATCGATATGACTCACAATTTCTCCTTGTTGCACTCGCCACAATTCCAATTCTTCGGTTGAAATTGATAAGAGGTTTTGAACTAAGGATGAACCCTAATTCCACACGTGAAGTGCTAGGTTTAATCTGCAAAATATGGCATCCTCAAACCCTATTCTAAGCAAGTATTTATACTTGCTACTCCTAGGGTTAGAAAATGGTCAAAATTACAAGTTTGCCACTTTTAAGGTGGCTAGTCCTAAATGAAAATTACAAGGAAATGAAAGTGTCCCAAAACCAAATACAACAAAAAATACTCCATAAAAAAATTACAAAGTGCAAAATATCATAAGTCTTCATGAACCGATGCCTCGGAATGGAAAACAATCACAGTAGGTCTTTGATTGTCACCCTGAAAATGTTCTGTGTCCATCAACTGTTGTAGGACACATTGGCATCCATGGAGAATTATTATTGTACCTGTAAGATTATTTCTCAAATATTTATTAGAATAAAATACATGAAGTAAAATATGAGTGATTTGGATCATCATCCAAATTGGGTTCTGAAAATGTCGACTGTGCTAGAAATTTTCCCATCAGATCGCTGGGTTCTATGTTTGACATACCTAAGGTTTTGCACATCATCTTAATTTCCCCTATGTACTAGCTTTGTACATACTCTTAATTAGGTTTACCTTCAAATATACATGATCCCTTACCTTAAATTCCAAAGTCCATCATTTCTAACCTACCCAACTCTTCTACTGGTCTTAGGCCTCCGTCATCTTATTCTTAATGATGGCCACTTTGTCCATAGCTTCTTGTATCGGATTTGACCCTATTGCAAGTTTTTCCACAAGATCCTAAAATACTGGCAATCAAAATTTCTAACCATTTTTGTATGTAAATTCCACTAATGGCATGTAAGTACCCTAACTCCGTTTGAACTCAATTACATAGGCTTGAAGCATGTCTTCCAAAGTTCAATTAGTCCTCACTAATTGACCATCAATTTAGGGATGATAAGTTGTACTAAATTATAACGTAGCCCCTAAGGCTTTTTTTAAGCTTCTCAAAAACCTTGACACAAATCTTAGGTCCCTATCTAATACAATGGTTGTAGGTATACCATGAAGCCTTACTATCTCTCGAATATAAATCTTAGCCAATTTTTTCTAGTGATTTTGTCATATTAATAGGAGGAAAGCGTGTGGATTTAGTGAGTCTATCCACCACAACCTAAATGGCACCATACCCCGATGTGGTTTTTGGTAAGCCACTTATGAAGTTCATTGTAATTTGATCCTTAAAAACTTGACACAAATCTGAGGTCTCTATCTAATATAATGGTCGTAGGTATACCATGAAGCCTTACTATCTCTCAAATATAAATCTTAGCCAATTTTTCTAGTGACTATGTCATATTAATAAGAGGGAAGCATGTGGATTTAGTGAGTCTATCCACCACAACCCAAATGGCACCATACCTTGATGTGGTTTTTCGTAAGCCACTTATGAAGTCCATTGTAATTTGATCCCATTTCCACTCTAGAGAAGGAAAAGGTTGAAGTAACCTTCCTAGCCTTTGACATGTGTCACATTTCATTACAAAATTTGCCATGTTTTGTTTCATTTCACCCAACAAAAAATTCTCCTTAAGATCTTGATGTATCTTGGTTCTTCTTGAGTGTACAGTGTAGCATGAATGGTGTGCCTCTATCATAATCTCCCTTTTGAGTTCCTTATCATCAAGTACACATAGTCTTCCTTTCACTCAAACAATCCCATCATCTTAGACTTCAAAGTCCACATACTTGTCAGCATGTATTACTTATATTAACATAAGGTCTTTTTGTTGAGCCTCTTTAATTCGTTCCATTAACATGGGTTCAATGGTTAAATTCGACAACTCTGAATCTACATTGTGCCATGCAAACTCAAGATTGAGTCTTTCAAATTCTTGGATTAGTTCCTTTTGTTTAGTTAACAGGGGTACAACTTCAACATGATTCTTCCTACTCAAAGCATAAACAACTGCATTTACGTTTCTTAGGCTATAATTTATTCCCAGATCATAATTTTTTATTAGCTCCAGCTATTGCCTTTTTCTCATATTTAGTTCTTTTTGCATAAATAAGTACTTGAGACTTTTGTGGTCATTATATATCTCGCACCTTTGACCATATAAGTAATGCCTCGATAATTTTAAGGCATGAATATTGCAACTAGCTCTAAGTCATGTGTCAAGTAGTTCTATTCATGTGGTTGCAATTGTCTCATTACGTAAGTGACTACCTTCCTGATAGGAATCAGATTCCCACAGGACCAATCACTAGAGCCCGAGCTAAGGATTTACAAAATCTAGCTATGAGGATCCTCCATAAATGACTAAACCCTGAGGATGTTGATTTAGTATCTACTTTTGTATTACATAATTGTTGTGCATTCTAGCAGGTATATTTATTGGTTTTATAGGATGGCAAATAAAACACGCTAAGGATAAAATTGGGGACATTCTTGGACTCACATCCAACGGTCCACAATGTGTTCACTTAAATCGAAGAACTGGCCACTTGAAGACCATTTTTTATTTGTAATTTGTCCTTTGGAAAACCGACCACTTAGTAGCATCTTTGTAATTTTTTGTTTATGTTTACCCTAATAGGAGCAAGTATAAATACTTGCTAACTAGGGTTTTTAGGAAGCTTTTTGATATTTTGAAAAATACAAAACACTTTGTGCCATGAGGGTAATCTTTGCAAATCAAAGATCTCTTATCAATTTCTTGTGAAATTATGGCGAGAACCAACAAGAGGAGATTGTGAGTCATATCTAGGGGTGGTAATTGCGGGGCATGTCCACGAGTTAACTCACCTCGAAGGCAAAAATATGCGGGGCGGGCAAAAAACATTTGACCCGCAAAGTTGCAGGCCATTTTGGCCCGCGGGGCAGGGCGGGTAATTCTTGCGGGCGGCAGGCTAACCCGCCGGAAAAAACGCAGGCACAGACGGGCGACGGCAGACTAAAACGACACAAAAAATCCAGACCCGGAAAGAAGAAGGGCTAAGGGGTAGGGAAAAGAGTTGAGTCGATCAGGCTCGATGACCGAGAGAAGCAAAACAACGACTAACGTGGACGAGTGACGACGTGACGGATGAGGACGACTTGACGACCGACAACGTGATGGACGAGGACGCCTTGACGACCGACGACGTGACGACGCCGATGCCACCGGACTGTACCTTCTACTTCGCAGCTCGACCTTGTCCCGGATCATCCGTGCACCCCCTATACTCCGCTCCGCAGCTCGACTCTCACCGGCATCATAAAACTTAGTAAAAGGATTTAGGTCGTCTGCACCGTCCAACGTCTGTGCCGTGCACCTCGTCCGCACGCAGCTAGCAGCAGCCCATACAGCCACACCCCCACACATCGCACCTTTTCCTTTACACTCCGCAGCTCGACATTGCGCCACCACCGCCGGCCGCCTGTTTTACATAATACACAAAAAACAAATTATTGCGGGTTGTCACGAGCCAGCCTTCATGGCCTGCGGGGCGGGGCAGGCCAACTTTCTTAACCAGCCAGACTTGCGGGCCGCTATAGGCTAGCCCGCAACGACCCACGGGCTGGTGCGGGTCGGGGCGGGCCGGCCCATTTGGCTCGCATTATCGGTCCTAGTCATATTAATCTTGCTTTTGTTGTTAACAATTTGTGTTTAGTGAGTCATATTTAAGTACAATTTGTGGTTACTTGTTCATTCACGTGATTTAGGTTGTAATTTTCAAATTTGGTCATTTTAATTTAGAAATTGCTTCCTAGTGTAATTGCGTGATTTTCCATTGAAAATCACATACTTATTTGTTCATAGTTCCATTTAGTATTTTGCTTAACTGGAATCAAGTCATCGCTCCATTTTTTAGTCCAATTTGTGTGGTTGATTATTTGTTTGTATTATGTGCTTGTTATTCGGAATCAAAGCACATCATAATTTGTTATCAGAGCATGGTTTTGAGAAGGGGAATTGTGTGAACTTCATATGACAATTAGGGTTCTTGAAGTTGATTTCTTGATATGAAATAATTGAAGTGAAATTGTAGTTGATTGTGGTTTATGTTGTATTCTAGTTGTTGTTGTTGAAGTGGACATGGAGTGCTTGTAGTAGCATTTGTTTTCTTGAACTTGCCGTAAGGGAAGGAGGAGTGTTCCTTTGTGCTTATTCAAAATTGAAGCTACATCCATTGAGACAAGGAAGAGTGAATTGCTTGTTGTGCTTTCGGAAATTTGAGGATTGACATTTACAATTTCCATATTTGCTTTGCGTAGAGATTAGGAAGTTATTTGAAATTTAAACACATTCATTAAGTTGAAGAAGTTATTGTGTAATAATTGATTGAATGTTATTTGAATTTGAATTTGCTTCTTACCATTTGTGAGAAGGTTGCTTTAAGAGTGTTATTTGAATTTGTTGCCATGAGTGTGTTGAAGTGAGTGTTTTGGTAGATTGAAGAAGTGCTGCACGTGAAGTGTAAGTGGGGTTATGTTTGAAATTTGCATTGTGATTGAGGTGTGTGTGTGTAGTGGAGTGAGTTGTGTTGTGAAGGGGTGTTGCAATGTGTTGTGTTATGTGTGTGTTGAGGTGAAGGGTGCTGTACGTGAAGTGGAGGTGTGTATTTGTGCTATGATTAAAAAGGGAATCATAGTGGTTAAAATTTGAATTTCAAAACAAGCATTGAAGTGTGGAAGTTATTATGTATTGATGCTTGAACACTTGCTTAGTTGAATTCATTAACTTGCTATTTGGGAAGTGTTTAATTATTGCTTCAACTTATTGTTGTCGTAATTATAAGTATGTGTAGCGTGATTGTGGGAGAGTATGTGTGAAGCCATTGAGGGTGTGTTGCATTGGTTGTTGTTACACCGTAGGTGTGTAAGTGTGTGTTGCCATGGTGTGTGTGGTGAAGTATATTGTTGGTTTGTTGAAGTTAGTAAGCCACAATGTCAAGTGATTTATATTTGTCTACTAATGTACTATGCTAAGCCTTGACTTCTTTTACAACTATTGATGATGAGCAAAGAGAAAACTTGTTTCACACTTCTTATAGGGTGCAAGGTAATTTATGTATCATTATTATTAATCGTGGTAGTTGTATTAATCTTGTGGCTACCTCATTAGTATCGAAATTGAAACTTGTAACTACCTCGCATCCAAAACCTTACAAATTACATTGGCTTAGTGAGCAAGGGAGTCTCCATGTGACCTAGAGAGCTAAAATACCTTTCAGTATAGGGGATAAATATCATGACGAAATTGAATGTGATATTCTTCCTATATATGCATCCCATATATTACTTGGTAGGCTTTGGTTATATGACAAGAGGGTCTAATATGATGGCTTCAGAAATACATACGTATTCCAGAAAGAGAGTAAACGTATCATCCTGAACCTAATGTCACCTTCAGAGGTCCAATAGGTTCAACAATAGGTTAGTAGACCATCAAAGATCAAAGCAGTTCCAATATAGGCCAAGAAATTTGAGAGGAAGAAGGTCTTATTAATGGGATAGAGTGAGTTGAAGGAGGCCATAACAAATGAGAGCCAAGTATACTTGTTGCAAATGAGATATGCCTTAGGGATAGAGGGGCATCAACATCTACCTCTTGCAGTATCTTAAGTATTAGATGAGTACAGTAACCTTTTTACTAATGATTTGCTAGAGGTTTTACCACCTTTGAGAGGTACAGAGCATGCCATCGACTTCTTGCTTGGGTTAGTGTTGCCAAATCGACCTGCGTATCACATGAATCCCAAAGAGGCTAAGGAATTAAAACGTCAGGTGGATGAGCTAGTTGAACGAGGTTTTGTTAAGGAGAGTCTTAGTCCTTGTACTGTTCTAACCCTTCTTGTCCCTAAGAAGGATGATACTTAGAGAATGTGCATTAATAGCCGAGATATCAACAAAATTACCATCAAATACAATTATCATATTCCTAAACTTGATGATATGTTAGATGAATTGTATGGTGCACAGGTGTTCTCCAAGGTAGATCTTAAAAGCGGATATCATCAAATTCGGATGAGAGAAGGAGACGAGTGAAAGACCGCTTTTTAAACATGCTATGGACTGTACGAATGGATGGATATGTCATTTGGTTTGAGTAATGCTCCTAGCACATTTATGAGATTAATGAATCATGTAATGAAGGAGTTTCTAGATAAATTTGTTATTGTTTATTTTGATGATATTCTGATATACAGCAAAAACCTAGAATCATGTGGAGCATCTTCAGTCTGTATTTTCAGTCTTGAGGACACAACAACTGTTTGCAAATCTCCAAAAGTGTTCCTTCTACCAAACTAAGGAAACATTTTTAGGATTTATTGTATCTGGTTCTGGTATCAAGGTTGATGAGGAGAAAGTGAGGGCTATTAGATAATGCCTAACACCAAAATAAGTCATGGAGGTAAGGAGTTTTCATGGACTAGCTTCATTTTATAGGCGCTTTGTCCATAATTTTAGTAGCATTGTCAATCCATTAACTGAACTGACTAAGAAAAATGTTCCTTTCATTTGGGGTGAGAAGGCCTAAGAAAGTTTTGAAGAGGTAAAGGAGAAACCTACTAGTGCTCTAATATTGGCTTTACTTGATTTTGATAAAGTTTTTGAGTTAGAATGTGATGCTTCTAAGATAGGAATTGGTGCTGTGTTAATGCAGGATAAGAGGCCTATTACTTACTTTAGTGAAAAGTTGAGTGGTGTAACTTTGAACTACTTTATATATGATAAGGAATTCTATTCCTTAGTGAGTGATTTGCATTGATTGAACCAAAGCACATGAACACAATTCCAAATGATCAATCAATCTCAAATGCACAATTAGACTTATAAATGGCATGATGCCTAGTATAACATAAACCCAAATTGCTTGAATCAATTGGAAAGTAACACAAAGGACTTCAATACCAATCAAATTACATATAACATGTAACTCCAATCTATTAAAATTGGAGCAATATGAACCCTAATTGGCATGAACAACAAATGATGGAAAACAACCTATTATCACTAGATATTATACACTAGTAATAAAATGGAAGCAATTTAGAAGTTCTTGATACTACTCAGAAGAAATTCCAAGCCTCACTCGCTATAATTTCCTAGAAATTGATAAGAGTGTGTGTATTAGCAAGAGGACTCACACTCACTCTCATGGCAACAATATGTGTTTGTTCCACAATGTAAAAAAAGCTCCATATAAACCTTAGTTAGCAAGTATTTATACTTGCTCCAATTAAGGTAAGAACAACATGAAAATTACAAATAAGCCACTTAGGTGGCTAATTCCAAGAAAAGAAATTACAATTGCTAAATGAAATGGCTAGTTCTCAAAAACAACAATTACAAGTACAATGTTCTTCAAGTGGCCGATTCTTCAAGTCAATTGAGAAATTTGTGGGCCGTTGGATGTGACTCCAAAAAATGTCCTACAAGTTGATCATTAGTGCATGTTATTTGGCCATCATAAAATCGATCAATGTACTTGCTATAGTGCAAAAACTAAACATTATTAGATAAAAAGTGAACATATGTGGATGTCATGGATCATATATCCAAATCAGGTTTCCCACTATTAGAACCATAGGGTAGATTCCCATCATCTCCTCGGGCCTCTGAAAGATTTTCCCTCAAATCTAAGGGGTCATCTCTTGGACTGAAATCCAATGTCTTTATTTGCTTGACTTTTAGAAGAACTAGAGGTATTTCTAATTTGTTCTTGGAAAAGAGCACTTCAGATGGAGACATAGGCATCAAGACTATTCATGTACCATCCTTTCGAAACATGTAAGTGTTTATGAACCCATCATGTAACACCTTTCTATCAAACATCTAAGGTCTACCCAATAATAAATGAAAGGTGCACATAAGAAGCACATCACAGATAATCTCACCATGGTATTTCTTTCCTACACTGATTGGCACCTTTGCCCTTTATGTAACATGCAGACTACTATGGTCATCTAACCAATGTGACTTGTAAGGGCTAGGATGTGAGCTAGTGGCTAGTTGTAATTTATCTACTAATGTAGTAGACATAACATTAGTGCAACTACCACTATCAATGAGTATCACACAAAGGTTACCTCAAATCCGGCAAGGTACATGGAATAGGTTCTCCCTCTATTTGTCTTTAGCGTCTAGAGATAAAGTCAAAACCCTATGCAACACATTAATAGGTAAAAAATGTTCACCCTTTTTATCCTCATGCGTCTTAGCATTCTGATCATCATAATATTCCTGTAAAGCCATGGATAGATATGTAGGCTTGATAGCTTCTTCTTCATCTTCTTCTTTGGTGCCCTCCATGACTGTCATTACTCTCTTATTGGGACACTATGCAACCATATGTCCAATCCCATGCATTTGAAGCATTTAATCTGGTGCATCTTCCCACTAGTTGACCCCGGTACTGTCTACCTAACATCAGGTCTAACTACCTCTTTGCCCTTCCCTGAAATCATTTTCTCTTCAACTGGGCTAGGGGTAAGTCTATCCACTACCCTAATATGCTTACCTGCTCCCTTTAGTCTACCCTACTAACCATCAACCCCTATAAGCTTAGTAGTAGTACTAGGCTTGTTACTACTAACCTGGAATGGATTGGATCACCTCTGTCTTTCCACTTTCAAGGCTAACTATACAGCCTCATCAAGTGTACTATACCTTTGAAGCTCAACAACACAAGCTATCTCATACTTTAACCCAAATACAAAACGTGATAGGGTTTGCTCAAGAGGCTCTATTGACCCACATCTGATGATCAAAGTTTCAAAATCCTAGACATAGTCATCTACTGTTTTGCCTCCCGATCTCAAAGTCTGTAAACGTATAAACAGTTCCAGCCTATAATGTTCAGGAATGAACCTCTTCCTCAAAACCCTTTTCATGTCTCTCCAGGTATGAATTTCAACCTCTCCATCCCTTCGCCTACTGATCACCAAATTCTTCTAACACAAGGCAGCATACCCTCTGAACTCAATAGTAGCAAGATGAACTCTAGTGTTATCATCTATCTCATAACACTTAAAAAGGCCCTCAACTTTATCCTCCTAATCTAGATAGTCATCTACTGAACCCCTACCATTAAATGAAGGCATCTGCATCTTCACATATTCTAGACCCCTAAGTGGTTCGAAATCCTTGTTTGGGTAAGGATTGACCCCAAACTTATCATCCCTCTCCTCCCTAAAGGCATGATGATCTCCTTCTACTCTCCTTCCCATGTTTCCTCCTCTTATTGCTCCCTTTCTGTGAATGTTTTAAGGATCTACTCTAAGTGGTGGTGCCTGAGGATTCTCCATTGGTGGTTATGGCATTTTCAACCTGTCAATCCTTGTTTCTAGTGTAGTAAAAATGGTGGTGAGGTCCTGAAGCTGTTCCTCTAAAGTTCTCCCACTTGTAGTATGATGACCCTGTCCTCCACCAACTTAGTTGTTGGCCTCATTGCCAATGCCCCCATTCACATAGTCATTCGACATGTTTATGGATGTGATTTGCTGAAGTACAAATATAATCTAAAACAATTGCAACACTCGCCCTTCACTACACAGCACTTCACCCACTACAACAATCAAATCACTTACAAAATAAACACAAATCTTATTTAACTTCACACACCACGTCAACACACACACACTTGTACACTCATGGTGCAACAAGCAACTAAGGCAACACACACTTCCCTACACTTCAATTATAGCAACAATTAAGTTGAAGCAATAATTAAACACTTCCAAGTAGTAAGTTATTGAATTTAACTAAGGAAGTGTTTAAGTATCAATACTTAATAACTTCTACACTTAAATGCTTGTTTTGAAATTTAATTTTTACCACTAAATTTCCCATACTAATCAGGACACATACACACTCCTACTTCTATGAGCAGCACCTTCTTCTCAACATAACTCCACAATAATTTACTACACACTTCACAACACACTCACACTGTCACACATACATAACACAATCATGATGCAACTCACTTCACCACAATACTACTTCATGTTGCAACTAATTCACCTTAACACACTCAACACTTTACGTTACAACACCTCCTTGCCTCAACACACACAACACCCTCCAAAGATCACGGCAACAAAAGATAAATGGAAGCAAATATGGACAATAACTGATACGAACCACGCTTACGTGTGACGAAACCTAATACCAATACGTTCGGAATTGCTACCCAAGATGCCAAACACAATCAAGTGGAACCGCGACCCGTTGCCTATAAGTGAAGCAAGAACCTTAGTATATTATGTGGACGCCACAATCGGGATGAAAGACCAATTGATAAGTCTAGATGAACGCCATGGAAGAAAATCCGATAAGTTCAAGAGAAGTTCTTTAAAGAACCAAGAGAGGAATTCTCTCAAATATGTTATTCAACCTTGTATGTCTGTTGTTTCTATTCTCAACCCTAGAGGCTTTATAGTAGGGTTTACAATTCGTAATAATAAAAGCCCAAAACGACATAACATCATAAAGTTGCGGAAAAATAACAAAACAGGGAATAAAGGCCGGCGGCATAGTAGCCGGCATAGACGTTATACACGGCTGTGCCTTTCTGGCCGTGTATGTTTCTATAGATATTCTTGACACCATATACGGCCGTGCCTTTAAATTGTGTATACGGCTGTGTATATTTCTATGGAACCTCCAGGCTTACTACACGGCCGTGCCTTGTAAAGACACGCCCCCTTCAACCGTATCCGTTATGATTTGTACAAGAGCAAGGGCATTCTCATGGTTTCTCCAATCCTTTCCAACTTCATGGTTGCTCCAATCCTTTTTGGCTTCGTGGACATCCTTTATCAACCTGTTAAGTGCTTCCTTGAATCGTTTCGCTCGAGTTCTTGTGATCGGTCTAGGTGGCACTTCAAGAGGGTCTACATTCCATCTTCTGGCTTGGCTCCCATCATGGCTCTCATCATTCCCCTCATCTTGAAAAGGATTTTTCCTCAAATCGTCGCCTACATCAAAAGGACTCAAATCAGTAACATTAAACGTAGCACTTACTTGATACTCACCTGGCAAATCAATCTTGTATGCACTATCATTGATGCGCTCAAGAATTTGAAATGGTCCATCGCCTCTAGGAAGTAATTTAGATCGACGCTGCACAGGAAACCGCTCTTTGCGCATGTGAACCCAAACCCAGTCTCCAGGTTCAAAGACAGCTTGTCGACGACCTTTATTGGCTTGTTTCACAAACTGCTTTGTTATTCGCTCAATGTTTAGTCTTGCCTTCTCATGGATCTGTTTAACAAATTCTGCTTTCTTCTTGCCATATAGATTAACATACTCAGAAATAGGCAGAGGTGATAAATCCAAAGGAGTTAGTGGATTAAAACCATACACAATTTCAAAAGGAGTAAACTTAGTAGCAGAATGCATTGTGCGATTATAGGCAAATTCAACATGCGACAAACAACCCTCCCAACTTTTAATGTTCTTTTTAATGACTGTCCTTAACAAAGTAGATAAAGTTCGATTTACTACCTCGGTTTGACCATCAGTCTATGGATGACAAGTAGTAGAAAACAATAGCTTAGTTCCTAACTTAGCCCACAGGGTCTTCTGATAAGATCACATTATACTTATATTTTCTTTCGGACTTATATTAAATTTATTTCAATATTATAAGAAAATATAAAGAAATGATACTTAATGGTGTTTATTGTGAAAATACAGGTTTTGAGGACCCAAAAGTAAATTACAATTTAATTGGAGGAGTTTTTCAAAAAATTGAAGAAGCGAGCGGAGGATTGCAATAAAGGCCACCGGCCTTAGGCCGGCCTACATTCAAGGCCGCCGGCTTTGAGCCGGCCTTGAGCCGGCCTATATTAAACCGGGCTTAAAAAGCATTAAAGCCACCGGCCTTAAAGCCGGCCTTGAGCCGGCCTTGAACCGGCCTTCATTACTCCCCGGATATCCATTGCGAAAATCTCTCCAAAATCGTATCTTATTTAATTTGCTGACTCAAATCCTCATCAGATCAACCTTATCCCCCTCCTCTTTGGATCTATAAATAGGCCCCTTGTGTGAACCTTGGGAGCATCCCCTTTTGTTTAGAACCCCCTTTTGTTTTAGAATTCTTTTGTTTTGATTCTTTGTTTAGCATCATTTGTCTTTCTTTGAAATTATTAGAATTCCCTTAGAAACTTTAGGATTTTATATTTTCTTTAATTCCTTTACATTTCATGTTATTCCAATTTTTAGTTTGAAGAAAGAAAGTTATTTTGCTGAAGTTTGCTTTCAATTGAAGAATTCGAGAAATCATTTTGGAAGATTGAAGTTCTTGAAGATTATAGCTATTGTTTCATTTACTTTATTTTCTTTTATGCCATTTATTAGTTTATTCTTGTTGTTCAATATGAATTCCATTACATCTATTTATTTCAATTGTTTTTATATTCATACTATAATGTTCTAAATCATCCTTGTGGGAAACATGATGAAGCCATAATTCAAACTAAAATGATCATTGTATTCATGTTATAGGAAATGTATATATGCGGAATTTTCATATAAGAAGTCCTGCTATGAATTGTATTTTGTAATTGAAATCAATGCATAGAAATGTAAATGACTCGAAAGAGAAATTTAGGTTTTATCAGGAATTCCTAAGTAAGATTTAATAATTCATGTGGAAGCAGCGTTATTGAATTTTATTAGAAATTGACCTAAGTGTTTCATGCAATATTTTTATTAAATTTTTCACTAAGGGATTAGGAGAAATTATTTTAAAGATATTAGGCAATCATATAATTGGGAAATTTATGATTGTGAATTAGAATCCTCATTTGATTTGAATTAGCGGGAGCTATTAAATTAAATTGAGGTAACATTGCTTTAAAACTTGATAAAGGATTAAGGTTTTGTTAATTTCTTGTGAAAATCCATATAGCTATGAGTTATTATAACATGAAGACAATATGATTAGTGGAATTAGGGTGGATTCTATTTCGCACCATCAATTCATCATTTTTCAAACACAATTCTCTTTTTGAGCATTTAGTATAATTCATTCAATTCTCATCAAACATCATTGCCTAAATAATAGTAGAAATTGATATAGGTTTATTACTTAATCAATCTTCGTGGTTCGACACTCTTCTCTCACTATATTACTTGATCCGATCCGGTACACTTGCCGGTATTTATTCACGCTCATTTTATATCTCTTTTTGCGTGGATCAAGTTTTTGGCGCTGTTGCCGGGGATTGATTAATATTAGACCATCTTCAGATTTTATTATTAATTTAGGCGCAATTATTTTGTTATTTAATTTTATTTTTTTCATTGTGTGATCGTTTCCTGTTCTCTTTGAATTTCTTTTTATGCGCAAGAGTAGAAGTGCTGAACTTCTACCAATTAATCTTGAGATAGAACGCACCTTGCGACAACTTAGAAGAGAGCAGAGAAGAAAGGAAGAAGAGAACATGGCAGATGAGAACAACAATCGGATTCAGGGTGTTGGTAGAGCACTTCGGGAATACACGATACCTGTTGTTTCAGGTCCTGCAATAAGAAGACCAACAATTCAGGCTAACAATTTTGAATTAAAAACAGCACTTGTTCAAATGGTTCAATCAAATCAATTTGGAGGATATCCAAATGAGAGTCCTGATGAGCATATTGTAGTATTTCTTCAATATTGTAATACAGTGAAAATGAATAATGTATCTGATGATGTAATTAGGCTACAACTTTTTCCATTTTCACTTAGAGAAAAAGCTAGGGCTTGGTACAATTCATTGCCACAAGACTCTGTAACCACTTGGGTTGATCTCTCATCTAAATTTTTAAGGAGATTTTTTCCACCTGCTAGAACTGCTAGGTTAAGAAATGACATCACAAACTTCACTAAGTTTAGTGGTGAATCACTGTATGAAGCATGAGAAAGATTCAAGGAGGCAATTAGAAAATGCCCCCATCATGGATTACCAGATAATCTCCTTATTGAGATATTCTATCTCAGTTTAGATGATACATTGAGATCTCTAGTAGATGCTGCTTCTAGTGGTGCACTAATGAGTAAGACATATGAAGAGGCTAGTGCTTTGATAGATGAAATGGCCTCTAGTGCACATAATTGGCAACATGAAAGAGGTAAGTCTAGAGTAGCATCTGTCAATGACATGGACACCTTAACAGCTCAGATTTCTGCTCTTACCGCTCAGGTAAGTAAACTCACCTCTACACCATCTTTTAATGTTAATCAAATTTCTTGTTGTGAGTTGTGCTCAGGACCACACTCAACTCTTGAGTGCCCATCTGGAAACTTTTCCTCCTCATCCCATGGAGAGCAAGTAAATTTTGTCAATAATTTCCAAAGAGGAAATCAAGGACCTTATTCAAACACCTACAATCCAGGGTGGCGTAATCATCCAAATTTCTCATGGAGAAATGATAACAATGCACTTAAACCCCCTGGATTTCAAAAGCAAGGTCCTAATCATAATACTCCCCATCAACAATATCCTAATCATAATACCTCTTCTCAGCAAGGTCAGTCTAAAATGGAAGAACTCATGATAAGTTATATGCAGAAGACTAACACAATGTTGCAAAATCAACAAGCCACCATTAGGAATCTTGAAAATCAACTTAGTCAAATGTCTCAACAGTTGAGTAATAGACCATCTGGGTCTTTACCTAGTAATACTGAGCAGAATCCTAAGGGTGTAAATGCTATTATGCTAAGAAGTGGTAAGGAATTGGTTGATAAGAAACTTGAGGAAGAGGAGGTTAACCTATAGAAAGATAAAGGGAAACAAAAGGAAGAGGAACCAAAGAAAAATTCACCAAAAGTGCAAGCATATGTTCCTCCTATTCCTTTCCCAAGAAGGCTGAAGCAACAGCAATTAGATTCACAATTTGCTAATTTTTTAGAAGTCTTTAAAAAATTGCAAATTAACATTCCTTTTACAGAGGCACTTCAACAGATGCCATCATATGCTAGGTTCATGAAGGATTTACTCACAAAGAAGAGGAAGATTGAAGGGAATGAACCAGTGATGCTTACAGGGGAATGTTCTATGATCTTACAAAAGAATTTATCCAATTTGCCAAGAAAACAAAGAGATCAGGGAAGTTTTACTGTTCCTTGCACTATTGGTAATTTTCATTTTGATAAAGTACTTATAGATTCTGGTGCAAGTATAAATTTAATGCCTCTGTCCATTTTCAGAAAACTAGGACTTGGAGAATGTAAGGAGACGCATGTCACCTTACAACTTGCGGATAGAAGTGTCAAGTACCCAAAGGGTATAGTGGAGAATGTCCTAGTAAAAGTGGACAAATTCATCTTTCCAGTTGACTTTATAGTCTTGGAAATGGAAGAAGATAGAGAGGTACCCATGATCTTAGGAAGACCATTCCTAGCAACAGGTAAGGCATTGATTGATGTGGAATAAGGTAAGCTTACTTTAAGAGTTATGGATGAACAAGTCACGTTTAATGTATATGAGGCTACAAAGAAATTTGATGACTGTAAATCCTGTTACACTATTGATAGTGTTGATGAGCTTTCCTTTGAGTTCATGGAAGAGAATGTAGGTGTGGACACGATGGAGTCGGTTCTTAGGGATTTAGATGATTGGAGTGATGATGAGGATGAACCCTAAGAAGAACGTGCTGAACAAGTTTATGAATTCAAGACTCGACACTATGAGGAGCTGGGCACCACTGAGAAGAAACCGATGCCGTCATTGACACAACCCCCGGTGCTTGAACTTAAACCTTTGCCTGGTCATTTAAAGTATGCTTATCTTGGAACAAATGATACTTTGCCAATAATCATTTCTTCTTCTTTGACAGGTGATCAAGAGCAACAACTTTTGGATGTTCTAAGAGAACATAAGGAAGCTATCGGGTGGACCATTGCTGATATTAAGGGAATTAGCCCTTCAATTTGTACTCATAGGATATTTCTTGAAGCTGAGTGTAAACCTACAGTACAACCACAAAGAAGACTTAACCCAACTCTTAAGGAAGTTGTAAAAAAAGAAGTACTTAAATTGTTAGATGCAGGCATTATTTTTCCAATTTCTGATAGTAAATGGGTTAGTCCTGTCCAAGTTGTACCAAAAAAAGGTGGTATGACTATAGTACAAAATGAGGCTAATGAATTAATTCGCACTCGCACTGTAACTGGTTAGAGAGTCTGTATAGACTATAGAAAACTGAATGATGCTACCCTCAAAGATCATTTCCCCCTCCCTTTTATAGATCAGATGTTAGAAAAACTTGTAAGGCATGATTATTACTGCTTTTTAGATGGTTATTCTGGTTACAATCAAATCCATATAGCACCCGAGGACCAGGAGAAAACCACCTTTACTTGTCCCTATGGCACATTTGCTTTTAGGAGAATGCCCTTTGGTCTTTGTAATGCACCCGCTACAGTTCAAAGATGCATGATGTCCATATTTTCTAACATGATAGAAAATTTCATTGAAATATTCATGGATGATTTTTCTGTTTTTGGGAAGTCATTCGAAACATGTCTAACAAATTTAGGATGTGTGCTTAAGAGATGCAAGGAAACTAATCTGCTTCTTAATTGGGAAAAATGCCATTTCATGGTAAGAGAGGGAATAGTCTTAGGGCACAAAGTATTTAAGCAGGGAATTGAGGTTGACAGGGCAAAAGTAGAGGTGATAGAGAAGCTACCACCACCTACTACAATGAAAGGAATCAGAAGCTTCTTAGGACATGCTGGCTTCTATAGGAGATTTATCAGGGACTTCTCTAAAATCTCAAGACCTCTTTGTAATTTACTAGAAAAAGATTCTGCCTTTATTTTTTATGATAATTGTTTGCAGGCATTTAATCTATTGAAGGAGAAGCTCACTACTGCACCAGTGATTGTTGCACCTGATTGGGAGCTTCCCTTCGAGTTGATGTGCGATGCCAGCGACTATGCTGTTGGAGCGGTACTTGGGCAAAGAAAAGATAAGTCATTTCATGTAATATACTATGCGAGTAGAACCTTAAATGAGGCCCAAAGGAATTATGCCACAACTGAAAAGAACTTTTAGCAGTTATATTTGCATGCGATAAATTCCGGCCTTACCTAATAGGTTCTAAAATCATAGTATATACTGACCATGCTGCCCTTAAGTATTTATTTGCTAAAGCTGATGCTAAACCTAGGTTAATTCGATAGATTCTACTACTACAAGAATTTAACCTAGAAATTAAAGATAAGAAGGGAACTGAAAATGTGGTGGCTGATCATTTATCCCGTCTGGAATCTAATTTTTTTTATTCACCTATTAATGAAAAGTTCCCTGATGAACAATTGCATGTAGTAGAAGTTCAAGGATTACCTTGGTATGCTGATATCGTTAATTATTTGGTTAGCAAAATCACTCCATATGGTTTATCCTACCAACAGAAAAAGAAATTTTTACATGATGTGAAGTTTTATTTTTGGGATGAACCATATCTCTTTAAAAATTGTGCTGACCAAATAATTAGACGATGCGTACCTGAAAGTGAACAGCTTAGCATTATACAGCATTGTCATTCTAGAGAGGTAGGAGGTCACTTTGGTATGGAAAAAACGGCAGTAAAAATTTTATCTTGCGGATTTTATTGGCCCTGTTTGTTTCATGATTGCAGGAACTTCATTATGACTTGTGCTCAATGCCAAAGGACTGGCAATATTTCAAGAAGACATGAATTACCACAAAATAATATACTTGTAATTGAACTTTTTGACGTTTGGGGAATCGACTTTATGGGTCCTTTTCCCTCATCTTTTTCAAACAAATATATTCTTTTAGCTGTTGATTATGTTTCGAAATGGGTAGAGGCAGTTGCTCTACAAACTAATGACAGCAGGGTTGTCATTAAATTTTTGAAAAAGAATATATTTTCAAGATTTGGGGTACCTAGAGCTATAATAAGTGATGGGGGAACACATTTTTGTAACAGGCAATTTGAGAAATTATTATTAAAATATGGAGTTACTCACAAAATTGCCACCCCTTATCATCCACAAACATGTGGACAGGTTGAGGTATCCAATAGGGAAATTAAGTGAATCTTAGAGAAAACTGTCAATGCATCCCGAAAGGATTGGTCTTTAAAACTTGATGATGCATTGTGGGCTTATAGAACAGCTTTTAAAACACCTATTGGAATGTCCCCCTACAAGATTGTTTTTGGTAAATCATGTCACCTACCCGTAGAGCTTGAGCACAAGGCATACTGGGCCATAAAATACCTTAACTTTGAGTTGCAAGCTGCAGGTGAAAAGAGGTTGCTCCAATTGAATCAAATGGCCGAGATGAGAGAGGAAGCATATGAAAATGCGAGAATTTACAAGGAGAGAGCAAAGCGATGGCATGATAAGAACATCTTACAGCGAGAGTTCTTGCCTGGTCAAAGAGTCTTATTATACAACTCTCGATTGAAGCTATTCCCAAGTAAGTTGAAATCACGATGGTCTGGACCATTTGAAATTGTTAATGTGTTTCCTTATGGTGCAGTTGAGTTGAAGGCAGAAGACAACCGTACTTTCAAGGTAAACGGTTATCTTCTCAAACATTACTATGAAGGGGAACATGTTGATAGAAATGCCACAACTGTGGATTTAGGAGATTCAAGAACTTGAACTGGAAAAGTCGGGCTAGCGACTATAAACTAAGCGCTTCATGGGAAGCAGCCCATGCTCAATAAGTATATACACTAGTGTTTTAATTTCGTTAAAAAAAAAAAGAAGAAGAAACTAATTCAAGGCTGGATAAGAGCCGCCAGTGCATTCAAGACACTCCAAGGATGACAGACATTTTGGGAGGAATTTTCTTCCTGATGAACAATTTTACACCAGGGAAGTACCAGTATTTCAATTTCTGCATTGACATTCTTTTCCTTAATTTTGTGATATATTAGGAACAATGAGGACATTGTCCAATTTAAGTGTGGGGAAGGGATTATAAATGTAGAAGTATAATGATTGCACACATCATGAGCTTACAAATCCCTTGCTTTATTTATGTCCTTAAATTGAAATCCTGAAATTGACTTAAATCCTGAAATTGACTTAGATTGGTGCCCTACTCGCCAACTATTGTGACTAGTTTACATAGTTAAAATTTAATAGTAAAATCTCTAGAGAACGGGGTTTACCCTATGTTTAGCCTTTGAACTTGAGATTGAGTCCTTAAGTTGAAAAAAACAAGCAAGTTTACTTCAAGGAAAAATTGGTTGGGATAAATCTCTCTTGAAATTTCTTTGAGAATACCTTAACACCTAGTGAAAGAGGTAAATGAAATATTTTACTTAGTGATCCCTTAAAAAAAAAAAGAGCCTTTACTCCAATAACTCAGGAAAGTGAGTTAAGAGTATCCAATCTTAAATGTTAGTGTGAGGAAGAGTTCGTAGGGGTCCCTTTAAAACCTGGTCACTTAGGCGATGAGCCCAGGATGTGCCGACTCAATGAACTCACAATAACGAGAAGGGCGGAAAGGCAAAAAAATTAGTACCTTAATGAAAACCAGGTTGACATGGGCGAGCTTTGGTCCCTCAGAAGAGTGAAGTCTCACTCCGCTGTCAATTAAGGAAAAAAAAAGGGAGAAATTCTAGGAAAAAAATGGATACCATATGCTTTCACTCCTTGTTATCTTGTTTAGAGAAGTAAAATTGAGGGAGATGATACTTGCTAATAACCAATGAAGTTTAAATGAATGTTTTTCCTTATGGACTAAGTATTGTTTTCTATTGTTAAACACTGGGATTAAAAATCTGTTGTATTTAGATTAACTACTAAATTTCAACTAGATATACTAGTTACAAATTTCAGTATGGTCAGAACAATGGGCACCAGAAGTTCAATGATGGATTTCTCTTGTTTAAATCAATTATTTTGCTTGAGGAAAAGCAAAAGTTCAAGTGTGGGGATGTTGATAAGATCACATTATACTTATATTTTCTTTTGGACTTATATTAAATTTATTTCAATATTATAAGAAAATATAAAGAAATGATACTTAATGGTGTTTATTGTGAAAATACAGGTTTTGAGGACCCAAAAGTAAATTACAATTTAATTGGAGGAGTTTTTCAAAAAATTGAAGAAGCGAGCGGAGGATTGCAATAAAGGTCACCGGCCTTAGGCCGACCTACATTCAAGGCCGCCGGCTTTGAGCCGGCCTATATTAAACTGGCCTTAAAAAGCATTAAAGCCATCGGCCTTAAAGCCGGCCTACATTCAAGGCAGTCGGCCTTGAGCCGGCCTTGAACCAGCCTTCATTACTCCCCAGATATCCATTGCGAAAATCTCTCCAAAATCGTATCTTATTTAATTTGCTGACTCAAATCCTCACCAGATCAACCTTATCCCCCTCCTCTTTAGATCTATAAATAGGCCCCTTGTGTGAACCTTGGGAGCATCCCCTTTTGTTTAGAATCCCCTTTTGTTTTAGAATTCTTTTGTTTTGATTCTTTGTTTAGCATCATTTGTCTTTCTTTGAAATTATTAGAATTCCCTTAGAAACTTTAGGATTTTATATTTTCTTTAATTCCTTTACATTTCATGTTATTCCAATTTTTAGTTTGAAGAAAGAAAGTTATTTTGCTGAAGTTTGCTTTCAATTGAAGAATTCGAGAAATCATTTTGGAAGATTGAAGTTCTTGAAGATTATAGCTATTGTTTCATTTACTTTATTTTCTTTTATGCCATTTATTAGTTTATTCTTGTTGTTCAATATGAATTCCATTACATCTATTTATTTCAATTGTTTTTATATTCATACTATAATGTTCTAAATCATCCTTGTGGGAAACATGATGAAGCCATAATTCAAACTAAAATGATCATTGTATTCATGTTATAGGAAATGTATATATGCGGAATTTTCATATAAGAAGTCCTGCTATGAATTGTATTTTGTAATTGAAATCAATGCATAGAAATGTAAATGACTCGAAAGAGAAATTTAGGTTTTATCAGGAATTCCTAAGTAAGATTTAATAATTCATGTGGAAGCAGCGTTATTGAATTTTATTAGAAATTGACCTAAGTGTTTCATGCAATATTTTTATTAAATTTTTCACTAAGGGATTAGGAGAAATTATTTTAAAGATATTAGGCAATCATATAATTGGGAAATTTATGATTGTGAATTAGAATCCTCATTTGATTTGAATTAGCGGGAGCTATTAAATTAAATTGAGGTAACATTGCTTTAAAACTTGATAAAGGATTAAGGTTTTGTTAATTTCTTGTGAAAATCCATATAGCTATGAGTTATTATAACATGAAGACAATATGATTAGTGGAATTAGGGTGGATTCTATTTCGCACCATCAATTCATCATTTTTCAAACACAATTCTCTTTTTGAGCATTTAGTATAATTCATTCAATTCTCATCAAACATCATTGCCTAAATAATAGTAGAAATTGATATAGGTTTATTACTTAATCAATCTTCGTGGTTCGACACTCTTCTCTCACTATATTACTTGATCCGATCCGGTACACTTGCCGGTATTTATTCACGCTCATTTTATATCTCTTTTTGCGTGGATCATCTTCCAGAAGTAGCTCAAGAACTTAGCAACTCTATCCGATACGATTGTTCTAAGGGTACCATGCAATCTGACAACTTCCTTAAAGAACAAATTAGCAATATTGCAGGCATCATCTGTTTTGTGGCAAGGAATGAAATGTGCCATCTTAGAAAATCTATCCACAACTACAAAAATAGAATCTCGACCATGCCTAGACCTGGGTAATCCTAACACAAAATCCATGGAAATATCTACCCAAGGCTCAAGAGGAATGGGAAGTGGGGTATAAAGCCCATGAGGTTGGACTCTAGATTTTACTTGCTTACACGTGACACATCGCTCACAAATCCTCTCAACATCTCGTTTCATGTGAGGCCAATAGAAGTGTTCCTGTAATACCCCTAAGGTTTTAGCTACTCCAAAATGCCCCATTAAACCTCCTCTATGAGACTCCCTCACTAATAATTCTCTTAAAGAACAATTTGGAATGCATAGTTTACTCTCCCTAAACAAGAATCCTTCATGTTTATAAAATTTACCATGACCACTCTTCTCACAATGCACATACTCTTCACAAAAATCTCGATCAGCAGCATACAATTCCTTAATGTGCTCAAAACCAAGCAGTCTAGAACTAAGAGTAGAGATAAGAGCATACCTCCTAGAAAGTGCATCAGCAACGACATTCTCTTTACCTTGCTTGTAGTGGATGACATAGGGAAAGGTTTCAATGAACTTCACCCAACGAGCATGCCTGTTGTTTGGCTTATGTTGTCCCTTCAAGTACTTCAAGGATTCATGATCAGTGTGGATCACGAACTCTTTTGGCTAAAGATAGTGTTGCCAAGTCTCCAGTGCTCGAACTAAGGCATATAACTCCTTGTCATAAGTAGGGTAGTTCAAGGTTGCCCCACTTGGCTTCTCGCTAAAGAATGCAATTGGTCTTCTCTCTTGCATGAGCACTGCTCCAATACCCAATCCTAAAGCATCACACTCAATTTCAAACGTTTTAGAGAAATTAGGTAAAGCAAGTAATGGTGCTTGAGTCAGCTTATTTTTAAGCGTCTAAAAGGCCTTCTCTTGTTGTTCTCCCCATCTGAACCCTACGTTCTTCTTGATTACCTCAGTAAGTGGTGCTGCAATGGTGCTGGAATCCTTCACAAACCTCCTGTAAAAGCTCGCTAGTCCATGGAAACTCCGCACATTACTTACATTAGTTGGACTACGCCATTCTTGGATCGCACGAATCTTTTCTTCATCAACATGTATTCCCTGTGCACTAACAATAAAACCAAGAAACACAAGTTTGTCTATGCAAAAAGTACACTTTTTGAGGTTAGCATATAATTGCTCCTTTCAAAGAACTTCTAAAACATCCCTTAAGTGAGATATATGATCTTCCAAACTCTTGTTGTAAATGAGGATATCATCAAAATAGACAACCACAAATTTGCCAATAAAAGTCCTCACAACATGGTTCATAAGTCTCATAAAAGTACTAGGTGCGTTAGTTAAACCGAAAGGCATTACTGACCACTCATACAATCCATATTTTGTCTTAAATGCGGTTTTCCATTCATCACCTTCTTTCATTCTAATTTGGTGATATCCGCTTTTCAGATCAATTTCGGAAAAGACACTAGACCCATGTAACTCATCTAACATGTCATCTAAGCGAGGAATGGGATGATGATACTTTACCATGATGTTGTTGATGGCGCGGCAGTCAACACACATTCTCCATGACCCATCCTTCTTAGGCACCAAAATCATAAGCACTGCACATGGGCTCATGCTTTCTCTCACGTACCCCTTCTCCATTAATTCATTGACCTGCCTTTGGAGTTCTTTTATCTCCTCTAGATTGCTCCTATAAGCTGGTTTGTTTGGAAAAGATGCTCTGGGTACAAGGTCAATCTGGTGCTCAATACCACGAATAGGTGGTAAACCCTTTGGAATCTCCTTAGGGAAGACATCTTCAAAGTCCTGCACAATAGACACAACCACACTAGGCAAAGAGTTAAATAGTTCGTTAGTATTTAAACAAGTTTCCTTAAAAACCAATAACAACATAGGTTGCTTCATCACTAATGCTCTCCTCACTACACTCACTCTTGCCACACAACTCTCCTTTTGCAAGGCTGCACTCTCCTTTTCACTCACCACTAAAGTTGATCCCCCTTCAACTTGGTCTCTCACGCTCTTTCCACCCTTCCTCTCTTTTTCCTTTTGATATCGACTTTTGTGTTCCTTTTCTTTCTCGCTGTCTTTTGCTTTCTCACTTTCCCTCTGTTTTTCACTCACCTTATATTTTGCAAAAGACTGTTGTAGCTGCAACTGATCCTCATACACCTGTTTAGGTGTTAAGGGTTTCAGATTAAAGCTTTTCCCCTGGTGAACAAGCGTATACTTGTTAGAAAAGCCATCATGAACAACCTTTCTATCAAACTGCCACGGCCTCCCCAATAACACATGACACGCTTGCATCGGCACTACATCGCATAACACCTCATCCTCATACCTACCGATGCGAAAAGCAATCAATGCTTGCTTACTCACCTTAGTCTCGCCACTATCATTCAGCCACTACAATTTATATGGACTGGGGTCTTTAGTAGTCTTGAGTCCTAGCCTCTCGACAATAAAAGTACTCACCACATTAGTGCAACTCCCTCCATCAATGATTAAACTGCAAATATGATCACCTAGATAACATCTAGTATGAAAGATATTCTCTCGTTGCACCTCCTCTTCTTCCTTCACCTACACATTCAAAGCTCGCTTCACTACTGCCACTAACTTCCCTACTACAGGCTCCTCGTCATCACTAGCGTCATCTAATGGAGGCATATCATCCTCTTCACTATCCCCCTTAGTCTCATACTCACCATCATCATGCAGAATCATAACACGCCTATTTGGACATTGACTAGCAATATGGCCTCTGCCTTGGCATTTAAAACATCGAATGTCACGATTTCTAGGAGTAGAAGAATCAGGTTTACCTTGGTTACTAGGAGTAGAACCCGCTTGCCTCTACTCTCCTTTTGGTTTGGTGGGTAAAGGCTTTTCTTCCTTCTTCCATTGGTTAGTCTTCCAGGTGGATGAACCAGCACCCTGTTGAAACCGTGCAGTACTACTACATTTCCTCTTGTGTTGGTTCTCAACCTTTATAGCCATATGAACCATATCTTCTAATCCTACATAATGCTGCAATTCTATGACATTTTGAATTTCTCTATTCAATCCAACAAGAAACCTAGCTATGGTAGCCTCTCTATCCTCCTCTACATTCACCCTATCATAATAACCTCCATCTCCTTGAAATATTCATCCACACTTCGACTTCCCTGCTTAAGATTTTGCAATTTGTTGTGTAATTCACGATAGTAATACGTAGGCATAAACCGCTTCTTCATCACCCTCTTCATCTCTTCCCAAGACTCAATAGGTGGTTCGCCATTCCTTCTTCTATTTAACATCAGTTGATCCGTCCACACTATGGCATAATCCAAAAATTCAATGGCAGCAAGCTTCACTTTCTTTCTCCCACTATAATTGTGACAATCAAACACCATCTCTACCTTCTTCTCCCACTCTATGTACGCCTCAGGATCATTCTTCCCTTGGAAAGGAGGAATCTTCATCTTTATACTACTCAATTGATTATCCTCTCTATTCCTATCTCCTCTATCTTCCCAATCCCTAGTTCCTCTATTCCTACCACTATAACCTCTATAACTCCCGACAGAAGGTTCATCAAATTCATCATCAGACATTTCATCTCCACCTCGTTGCACTCTCCTAAAACAACTCTCCCTCTTACGCCCTTGGAAGACGTTTTTAGATTGCTCTAGTTTTTGTTCCACCGTCTCATGAATTTGTTCCATGCCCTCTTGAAACATCCTCTTCATCTCACCCCTCAACGCCTCAATCACTAACCTAGCATCAAACCTTCCCCTCTCACCTTCAGGAGAATTTTGCCTTGACATAGTTCCTACAGAAAAGATTAGTACTAACACAAATATATATAATTAAGCCTCACGATACACTCCCTTATGTGTTTCGCTCAAAGGATGATATCACACAGTCACTCGTGTATTCTCACGAGCAATGACGATATCAACTCACCAATTCCACTTCTCAATTCTCTTGGAACTGACCAAACTACAACCAATCCCTTCCGTAGAATTCAAAACAACTCTAGGGGCTCAAAATTTTCTCTTTTTCTTTCCTTTTTTGTTGCCTTTGTTTGTTGCTCTTGATCACGTTCTTTTTTTTTTCTTTTTTTTGTAACAAAAGTGAATAGGAGACACTACACTTTCAATAGACAATTAACACTATGAACTTGATATAAACGATTGGAGTTAGGGTTTAGATGTTACCTTCCTCAAACCTAAC
>JBBMOL010000727.1:0-79862 GCA_037954665.1 Laguncularia racemosa
ATTGATGTGCCCTTTTAAAACCCCTTACAAGTAACAATGCAAATTTAGGGGGTTCAAAATTTCATAATTCACAATCACGGGGCGTTTAAATCTAAATTGAAATTTAAAAACCCTTTTAAAAATTGAGGGGGGGAAAAAAAATTAAAAAAAGGGATGAACTAATTTCCCCAAAAAAGATATTTCTCACTAGTTTGAATTAAAGGGTGGATTTTTATGTTGTTTTATATTATACAAAAACAAGGATTTTGGGAATTTTCCCAATCACCCCCACTTCACTTTAAGAAATGGCCCAAGAGCAATTTTACATGGGAAAAAGTGGAAATCTCCATAAAGGTTTTTTTAAAGTCAAAAAAAAAAATAAGATGTCGAAAAATTCCCCTTACAAAACCATTCATCTCCTTCTCTCATCGTATTTGGTAATAACCATTCTTTAAATAACCCCCTTTGAAAAAAAACCCCCAAACCCTGCAGTTCATTAACATATCATCAACCCGGGGGGTTGGGGGAAGTATTAAACTGTGATTTTTTTTGTTGGCTCAAAACCACACCATGCCCATGACCCCAACCCTTTTTTGGGAACCAAAAAAAAGGGGGAAACCGAACTTGGGAAAGGCTCTTTTCCCAAAAAAACCCCCCTTTAACCAGTTCATCTATTTACCTCGGAATCTCCTTTGTTCCTTGGATTTGTCTATGGCTGGTCTTTTTGGGAAATTGAGGCCCCTAGAACAAGTCGATTTAGTCAATACCCTCAAGGGAGGAAATTTCCAGGGGGTTATCCCTAAAGGGAAAACAATCAGAAAACCCTGCAAAAGGAAACAAAAAACTTAAAGGAAAAGAAGGGTTAAGTGGTCATTGGAAAAATAAACACCTTTACAAAATACAAGTAATGTTTTTTTGGGGCCTTCAAGGCCCTTCAAATCCCTTCCTCCCCAAAATTTAAATCTTTTACCCCTGTTTTTTTTCTCTCAGGGCTCAAAATGTATTTTTCCCCCAAACCTCCTTTCCAATTCGCTCTTTTTTTTGTTCAATCTTTTTTTCCCCCCCCTTCTCAAAACTTTTTAAGCAACCCCTTAATTTCCCCACTACCTCCCAAGGTTTTAAGGGGTTCAAAACCCCCGTCTATTTTTTCAAAAAAAGGGGGAATACCTTTTGTGATCCCTCAGGGGTGACCTTTCATCAAAATCCCAAAGGGGTCGCCCCAAAAAGATGGGAAAGCTCATGGTCCCAAACTTTCACAAAAACCCCCTTTTGGTATTTCCCTGGGGGAAAAAAGAAACCAGACTCTTTTCCCCCTTTTTTAACCTCCCCACATTAAACCTCAACCACTGAATTAAAAGGTTGATCATGCTTCATAGTTTTAAAAGCTCAATTTATCAACCAATAACGTGTTACCAACATTTGTCCTTTCCCATCAATAATAGCTAACCCTTTTTTCCCCTGGGTCTATTTGGAAAATTGCTCCCCGCTGACTTCTCCCCCATTCTTGGGGTTTGGGATTTAAAACCCCCTGGAACAAAAAAATTCCCCTTAAAGGACCTTCCAAAACCCATCACTAAAATCTTTGGGGGGCATGTCATATCCCCTAACCACAGTCTCCACATAACCCCCCCAAAAAGGGGTCTCGCCTTAGTGTTTTGACCCCGCGATGATTATCCCATTTCCCGGGCCCAAAAAACCCTTTTTTTTCACGAAATTAGAAGTGATTTGTTTCAGTTTATCTTTTAAATAAGTTTGGGGGCCTTAGATTTTTTTTCCTCCTTATTTTGGGGGGATGATTTTTATTCTTTCCAAAATTTATTTTCCAAAAGAAATAGAATTAAAATTTTCCCCAAAAAGAACCCTGAAGCGGATTTTTTCCCCTTTTTGTATCTTTGCCCTTTAATTGTTTTTAAATCTTGATCCCTTACAACAATTTCCCTTTAAAATTTTACAAAAATGTTGTAGAAAAAACGATATCAGGGGATTTCCCTATTAAAAAAGTAAAAAAACCTACCATTGTGCCAACCCTTCTATTTTTCCTTTCCCAAACATGGGTATTTTTCCAAATTTCTAAGAAGTAATCCCAAACCTTTTTTGGGCCCTTTTTTTCAAGCTTTGAGTTTCCTATGTAAAACCCAAAAATTGATAGGAAGGGGGACCTTCTTTTGCATTTTGGGGGGGTTTTAAAAAAAAACCCTTTTTTGAACCCGGCTTCCCCCCCTTCTCTTTTATTTTAAACCCCGTTGATCCCCCCAAACACTCGCATAGTCATGAATTAGATACTGCAAGTTTTAAATTTTTTACCCCCCTTTTAAAAAAATTTGGACTCAAATAGTGAAAATTTTCGCCCCACTAAGTAAAAATTTTTGGGGGCTTCTTCCCTTAAAAGGGTGGTTTTTTTTTTTAAGTTTTTCCCAAAATTTTTTTTTCCCCTTTTGGGGGGTTTTTCTCCCCCCATCACAAAAAATTTTTTTCCCCCCCTTTAGTATTTTCTTCTAATTCCCCTTTTCAACTTTCCCCCCTGGGGAACCCCCTTTAAATCTTCGCCCCACTTTTTGGGGCCCCCATGGGCTCCCCCCTTTTGCTCCATTTTTTTCTATCCTTTTTTGGAAACTCCAACTCAGCCCCCATTTTTTTCTCAACTCCTCAACAATGCTCAACATCCCAAATTATTTTCTCCTACCCCCTTTCCTTTTGGGAATTTGGGGCCCGAATTTTGCTGCAACAAAGAACTTTTGTAAAAAAAAATATTAAAGGGCCCCACAATCCATCCCTCACGTTTTACACTCAAAGATGAAAAAATTTATCGGTGTAACACAAATTTTTGGACTTCTCCCGAATTTTTAAACTCACCTCTATTTTTTCCTTTTTCAAGCCCTTTTTTTTAGAATAACTAAACAAAAAATTTTTTAAAATTTTAAAGACTTGGGTAAAAACAAAGTGACAAAAAAAAAAAAAAATAAAAAAATTTTGCAAAAAAATAACAATGACAAATTAATACCGGAATGGAATATGAAGGGGTTGACAGGAAAAAAAATAACTCGGGGGGTTTTTCCAATAAAAAAAAATATCAATGGGAAATTTAATCAACATTAAAAACCCCCTTTTTTTTTTTTTTCCCCCCCAAAGGGGAATTTTCTATTTTGGGAAATTTATTTTCCTCGACTAGAATAAACTAAAAGGCAAAATTATCCCAATTTGGGCGAATGAGAAAATTAAAAAAAGGTTTAAGTCCCTTTTAAAGAAACGGGGGGGGAATGTTAAAAAATTTGATATTTTATGCCCAAAGGAATTTGGGAAAAAGGGAAATCAAAAGAATAATTTTTTGGGCAAAAGACGCAACAAAAACAAAAGGGTTTAAAAGACAAATTCCTACAAAAATTTTTTTTTTTTTTTAATGGTTTCGACAGAAAAAATTTCCTTTTAATTCAATGAACAAAAAAAAATGAAAAGGAAAAGAAAAATTCCCCCAATTCAATGAGGGCCCCGGGGCCCGAAAACCCGAGGGGCCAAAAACCCCAGAAAAAGATCTAAGACCCAAAATCAATAAGGATTTAAACCCTAGAATCGAAAAATTTAAAACGAATGAATTAAACGTAACCCACCCCCAAACAAAAACGCCGAAGGGAAACCCAAGCTATCATGGATCGATTTCCCCAACGTTTGGATAAAAGAAAAAAAAATTTTTTCAAATTTACAAGAAAATAAAGGGAAAAGGAAATCTTCAAACATTCCCATTCCAAAAGAAAAAATTGATAATCCTTTCAAAAGTCGTAAAAAGGGTTTATTTCGTCATTAATTTTAAAAATTTGGGGCCAAAAACATCCGGGGCCCGGGTTTAAAATAAAAAAACAATAAGGGTTTGGGGCCCGGTGTAGGGGCCCGGGGGTTTTTAAATTTTAAAGGGGGCCGGGGCCCCCTTCTTTTTCCCCCGTCCTTTTCATTTTTAAAAGGGCCCGGGGGCCCAGGTGATAGGTTGGGGGGATTTTCCCTTCGTTTTTTGGGGGGGGGCAATTCAATTTTGTTTTTCCCCCACTTCGCCCCCTTTTTTATATGGGGTTCATGACTTTTTCATGTGGGGTTTTTGTTTTGCAATTCAAAAAAAACCCCTTGCTCCCGGTTTCCACAATTAAAAACCCCTTTCCAAGCCCCCCATTTTGCTTGGTCTATGATCTGTAAGGCCCCCGTCCTTTTTAAAGGGGCATTAGCTTTGACTACTCCCGGGGGTTGATCCCCCCCGATCTCTATCACTATTTTTCCCATTTTTTTTCCCTGAATTTTTTTTCTTTTCCCATATTTCTGAAGATGTTAGCTTCCTTTTAAGAAATTTCTGAATTTCTGGCTGTTCTCCCCTCAATTTTCTTTCCCTTGTTGCCCAAAATTGCTTGAAAACCAATGGAATAGTAAAATTTTAGCCATTAGGGTTTTAAAAGGGAATTCTGGTTTTTTCTAAGTAGACCCATTTTAATGAACTCAACAATTGGGGGACATAACCCAAACAAATAAATTTTGCTAATCGTTGCTCTTTGTAAGGTCCCCAAAAATTTCGATTTTCCCAAACCCCCATCTGTGGATGGTACAGGTACTATAATAGTTTAGTCCAATCTTCTCCATAAGTTTTTCCCGAAAAAGCTAAAAAACTTAGTTCTCTTTCAAACCCCTATATTTTGAACATATATTTTTTAATTTTCCAAACAAAAAGGTTTCTATTTAAAAAATTTATTTTTTGGGGGGGGCACAAAAAAGGGGGCATTTTGCTAAAGGATCAAAAACCTTTTAAAAAAATCCTTTCCCCCCTTTTTTTTCCTAGATAAAAAAACCCAAAAAAAAATCTTGGAAATAATCCAAGGTTAGTAAGTTAGGTAAAGGGAAAAATTTTTTTACCCCCCAAAATTTTCTTTTCCCTTTTTTTCCCCTTTTTTGACCCCCCCCCTTTCCAACACCTTATGAAATCCTTCACATGGGCCCCCTAATAAAAAAAATTTTTTTTAAAAAAACCCCAAAAAACCCCCTTTTTTTCCCAAAAAGCCAGATAACCCCCCAAAAGTGCTTTCCCCAAAACAATTCTCTGGGAGACCCCTTTAAGGGGTAAAAAATTTTTCCCCCTTTTCTAAAACCTCAAAATAAATAACCCCCCAAATATTTTCCCTTTTGAAAATTTCCAACACCCCCCTTTTAGAATTATCATGCACATATTAATTTCCCTTTATCAATTTAGTCCACGGGGAGTTTGATTGTAGAGAAATTATAATACGTACCAGCGTGACAAAATGTCAACTCCATATTCGGTTAACCCCTTTTTGTACTTTAAACCAGTGATAACTCTCTAAAAAAAAACCCCCCCTTTGGGGTTCGTTTTGATAGATTTTGTGACCCTTAAATTTTTTTAAAGGGTTCTGATTGTTAAAAGGGAAATTTTTTTGGGAAAAAAATAATGCAAAACCCTGCCTTAATCCCCCACTATTAATAGAATTTAAAATTTTTTTTGGTAGTTTAAAAAAGGGGGACCCCTCAATTTTTTTCCCGAAAAACAATGGGGGTTTTTATCCAGCAAAAAACAACACCAAACCCCAAACCATGAGGATACACTGCAAAATTTTTAAAAAAAGTCAAAATTAAGTAAAAAAATACTAAACATTATAAGCTTTTTCCATTAAACTCCTCAAAACTCTTTTGAGCCTTTTTTACCCCAAAAAAAAGGGGAAAAATTTTTTTTTTTCGGTTTTAGTTTCAGGGGGGAAAAAACATTGAAGTTATGGACAAATTTTTTTTTAAAAAAGAAGTATCATGAAAACTTTTTTTCCTTACAAAAGATTTTAGTGTTGGGGGGACTCTCAAAAGCCCCCCTTTTTCCTCTCCCCCCTGACACCAGAAACCCGATTAAAAAACCCCAAAAAAAATTTCTTTAATTTGATAAAAGAAAACGGGGTTTTCATAAATTGTTGCGCCCCTTTTTTTTTTAAAAAAACCCTTTTAGTGCTCCATTGATTTTTTGGTTTTTGCTATAATTTAAAAAAGCTTAAAAAAAAAAACAAAAAAATTTTTTAGAAACTCCCCCCATTACTGATTTACTAACCTCATTAAAAAAATTTTAAAGGGGGTTTTTTTAAAATAAAGGCTGACTATCCATTCTAAAAAACCATGACGTTTTTTAAAAGCGGTTTTTTCCATCACCCTTTCCCCCTTTTCCCAATTTGGTGATACCCCTTGAAGGGGTTTTCCTTTGGGGGAAACCTTGCACCAAATTTCTCACTAAATGTCATCAAGTTAGGAATGGGGGCCCAAAATTTTTTTGGTGAAATTTTTTTTGGTTTGGGAACAAAGCCAAAACCCAATTTCCATTTCTTGGGAAAAAAGGGTAGGAATAGCACAAAATGATTTCCCTTCCTTGATAAAAACCCCTTCTACCAAATCATCCACTTAATTTCTTCAAATTTCCCTTTTCTCCTGGTTTTAACCCGTTGTAGGGCGGGTTTTAAAATGTCCCAGGGAAAGTTAAGGGTCCAAAAACCCCTTTTAGGGAGTAATTTCCCTTTGGGAAAAATTTTTTTTTAAAAAAATCGTTGTAGTCATTCAGTACTTTAGATTCACGGGGGGGGGGAAACCACACCCCTCTTCTCTAAAGCATACCTCATCTCAATAAATATACGGTTTTTACTACTAAGCCTCCTCCAAAAAAATACTACCCATCAATAAGGGGTTTTTTTCTTCCCCTTTTCATTTTTTTTCCTTTTTTCCCTTTTGGGCCCCTTTTAAAAGGGAACATTTGGTTTTTCACTATCGTTTTTCCTTTTTCTTAAAAAACCCCCGGGATTTTTTGAAGCCATGGGGAAAAACCCCCTATCAAAGCGACCCCCAAACCTGCCCCAAATAATTTTGGGATTTCCATGAAAGGGTTCAAAAATTTTTTCATCATGATATTTATCCCCCTTTTGTTGGAAGGGGGCCCGGGGCCCCCTTTGGGGAAAAATAACTACCCTTTTCACCACCCCAAACAATTTTGGGTTTTTGGGGTTTGGGGGTGGGCAAATTTTAATTTGTTTTTAAGATGCCCAACATTAGTACAATCCCGCCCAAAAATAATAAGGCAATCTCATACTTTAACCCTCGACACAAATCGTGCTAAGGTTTGCTCAGGGGGTTTGGCTAACCCCATTTGATCATTAATGTCTCAAACCTTGTACATACTCATCAACTAATTTTTCTCCTACCCTCAACTTTTTGGAGATGCATAAACAACTCTTACCTATAGTGCTCTATAAAACCCCTCCCTCATAACCTATTTCATTTCCTACTAGGTTATATCTCAGCCTCACCATCTCTTTGCTTACTAGCTACAAGATTTTTCACCCATAAGGTGCCATAAAACCCGTAAACTCTACAGTTGTAAGCAAATCTGAGTGTGATCATTATCTCATAAAAATTTAAAAAAGGACCTTTACCTTATCTTCCTAATCCAAAATCTTCTACAAAACCCCTTCCACAAATGAAGCATCTACAATTTCACTTTTCTAAGCCCCAAGGCGGCCTGAACTCAGGGTTTGGGTAAGGGTAAGGCTATTCTCAAAATTATCATCCCTTTCCCCCTAAAAGCATGATAATCTCCATCCATCCTCCCCACTCCTATTACTTATAATAGCTCCTTCCTACAAGCATTCTGAGGGGTACCCCAGGTGGGGCTACTTCTGGATTTGCCTCTGGTGGTTGTGGCATCATCATTTAATTTATTGTGTTGCTAATGTGGGGAACAAAAGTGGTGAGATCTTGCAGTTGTTCTTAAGTGTTCTTCCACCTGCAGCACAATGACCTTAAAACCCCCTCCAACCTGACTATTGGCCTCATTACTAATTCCCCCATGACATAATCACTGCTTCAAACACCAAATCCCCAACCCAATACTCTTCACAAAACACAAGAACAATTCAACACAACCTTCACGGTTACACTCACGATTCAATTAAAGAAGTGTGATTTGTGTATGTATTTTTGGAAGTGAGGGTAGCAAATTTTAATTTTCAGATTTAAATTTCAGAATTGAAGTGTGAGTTAAGAATTAATTTGAAAGTTCAAAACAAACATTAAGTGATTGCTTAATTGTGTGTCATTTGAATTTGAAATAATCCTTACCATTTGTGGAACCTTGCACTTATTAAACCTCTTTTGAATGTGAAAGTTGAGTTGCCTTTTTGTATTGAATTGCATTTTATGTTTTTATGGAAGTGGGGAAAATGCACTATGGCTTGAAGTAGTGTGTAAAGTAGTATTGTATTTTTTTGTAAATTTAGTAAAGGGGTGTTAACATTTGGTGTTAGTAGTTGTATGTGTTGTTAACTACTTATTGTTGGTGGTGTGAACATTGTTGAACAGTGAGCAAAGGGAAGTTGTGTGGGGGTGAATGGTGTGTTGTGTATGTGTTTAATTGGTGCCAATTGTGTATTTAAGTGGTGAGAAGTCAAGATAAGAATAAGAAAAGTTGAGTAGTAGAATTTGAATTCAAACAATCATAAAGTGTGAAAGTAATTGAACAAATTACTTAAACACTTTTAGTTGAATTTAATTCTACCTACTTGAAAGTAGTTGAGTGTACTTTATTTGTAGCTTGGTTGTGTACTTGAACCCTGGAAGTGTAAGGATAATTATTAATGTTGTTGGGTTTGAACACAATCATGTCTAGCGAAATGTTTCATTATGCTAAGTATTACGTTGGACATTGATACTTTTACTACTAAAGATGATGAACAAGGGGGGAAAAATTTTTTCCATACTTCTTGTAGGGTACAAGGAAATTTATGTGTCCTCATAGTTGATGGGGGTAGTTATACCAAAGTGGTAGCAGCATCATTAGTATCGAAACAAAAACTTGCCCCTACTCCCATCTTGAACCATATAAATTGCATTGGCTTAGTGATGAGGGGAGTTTGCATGTGATCCAAAAGGGCTAAGGTACCTTTCAGCGTAGGGGATAAATACTGTGATGAAATCGAGTGTGATATTTCTACCCATGTGTGCATCCCATATATTGCTTGCAAGCCTTGGTTATATGACGGAGGGGCTTACATGATGCTTCAGGAATACTTATGTATTCTAGAAGTAGGGAAAACGTATTATTCTGAATCGGATGTCACCTTCAGAGGTCCAAAAGGTTCAGCAATAGATCCATAGACCATCAGAGATTCCTAAGAATCATAACCACATAAACCAACCGTCAGAGGGCTACATTGTGCAGAAGCAGACATGCTAACCTTCAAAGGCTCCTAGTTACATGAGCTAACATACAGAGGACAGCATTTGTTAAACACAAATGTACCAACCATTAGTGGATCCTAAGGATGAGAGTGATATGAGTAGAACACCAGAGGACCAGATTGTTCAGAGATATCTATGTCTACCTTCAGAGGTTTCAGAGGGCCATGAGTGGATGAGCCAACCATTAGAGGGCCATGAGAGTCAATGACATACAGAAAATTTAGAAAAGGAGGAAACAAAATTAGTGGAATAGGTTGAGATAGGAGAGACCTCGGTGGGTAATGGGTCATTATCTGTGTTGTAGATGAGATACATCTTAGAAATGGATGAGAGAAAACAATCACCTCTTGTGGTAATTCAGATATTGAGATTCTGCAGTGATACTTTTTCAGGTGGCTTGCTAGTAGGAAACAGAGTCTCTACTGCATTTGATCTGTCAGATTTGAGGACAAATCTTTTTGAGGCCCAAGGAGACGATAGGAATCAAAATCCGAAAAATCCTATCATTAGTGCAAGAGCCAAAGGATTTCAAATTTTGGCGATGAGGGCCCATTTTGAGCAAATTGACCTAGGAATTATTTGTTTACTAACCTCTTTTCTCTTATTCATGTATTATATATTCTAACAGAAACACTTATCGTGCTTTATAGGGTAATGGAAAAACTCACTCAGACTCAACTTGTGGGTTATCTATGGACCGACCTAAACCAGCGATGAGTTGGGCTGATGAATCTTATTAAAGAATTAGCATGTTGAAGTCTATTTTTACTTGTAATTTATTTTCTTTGGATTATTTACGTTGTAAGTTTTTGGGACACTTTTCATTTGCTTGTAATTATGTTTTTAGGACCGACCACCCTAAAAGTGGCATAATTGTAATTTTGTGAACTTTTTAATCCTAAAGGGAGCAAGTATAAATACTTGCTTAAGTAGGGTTTTGGGGGAGAATTTTTTAGGATACACTTTACCTTTTACGTGAGAGAAATAGGGTTTACACCTCAGTTCAATTGCTCTTATTAATTTCAATCCCAAGAATTGGAATTGTAGTGAGTGCAATAAGGAGAAATTTTGAGTAATATCAATTCCTTTTTGTCGTGTTTCCTTTTCATCACTAGTGAGTTATATTTACGGTTGATTGGATGTTTCTTGGTCAGATTTGATTGGATTTGTAATCAAATTATTATTGCTTAATTGATTGGTTTTTAGCCTTAGTTTTTAATCTTCAATTTAGCCACACTTGAACTGTGGATCATTTTGTATGGAAGTGAATCACGGATTGGATCTTGTTGTTTTGTGAGTTAATCACATGGGATTTCAAGTGTATTTAGTGTTGCAATTGAGGATTTCATCTTTGTAATATTGTTCCCTTGAAAACTATATCATTCAACTCATCTTACATCATAAGGGATCACGCAATTTGTTGTCTATTGAACCGATTTTTGATCTTGTCATTTAGGGGTTGTAAATTGGTTCATTTGCATGTACTTAAACTCCCTTTTAGGCACATCATTTAGTCAAAGTGAATTCAAAAGGAATTAATGCACAATTACTACACAAAGTAATTATGGAATCAATTTGAAAAGACTTCCCTATTCCTCTAAACAGTGACCTCATAGCAAGATGACTATCATAATGGAAATTTTGAATTACACACTTCCAATTCTGAAATCAATAAGGAACAACATGGCACACTCACACAATTACACTTTTAATGGAATCTATTATAATGATTATCAAAGTTAACAACAACAAGGAGCCCTAATGTAGTCCCTCCTTCGAATTTCAACTACAATAACAAGCATAATATGCACAATTTAACATAAGATCTTTTATGGAAGAGCCACTATCCCAAGTTCAAGGGCTGAATCAAGAAGAAAGTCAAGTGGATGAAGCTGAAGTTCAAAGGGATTCAAGTCCAATAAGCCTACCTTAAGGACCAATCACAAGATCCCGAGCTAAGAAGCTACAACAAATCCTAATTTCTCATGTACAGGGTTTGGTAAACATCATAAGTGAGAAGCTTCAAGGAATCCAAAGCTTCGGGGCAAGGGATGATCAAAGGGAACTTAATGTGATGGAAATCAAGTGGGAGGAACCGGTCCAGGATCAAGGCTGCCGGCCTTGAAGCCAGTTTTGAAAGGAGCTCCAAACCTACAACTGTACGCCGCCATGATGATACGAACCACGCCAACCCGTGACGAAACCCAATACCAATACGTTCGGAAATTCATTGCCTAAGACGCCCAAACACCTAAAGTGGAAAACCACGACCCGTTGTCTATAAGCGAGACAAGAACCTTGCTATAAAAGTGAAGACGCCACAATCGGGATGGAAGACCGATTGATAAGTCGGGATGAACGCTACGGAAATCAATCCGATAAGTTCAATTTAGTTCTTGAAGAACCAAGAGAGGTGCCTCTCAAAAGTGTTTAATGTTCAATGATGTATATCTTTTGTTCTAAACCCTAGAAGATTTTATACTAGGGTTACAATTCGTGTAAAAAACAAGTCCAAATGACGTAGTTTAGTTAAATGACATAAAAACGCGAAACAGAACAAGCTGCCCGACAGGGGATACACGGCCCGTGTATACGCCGGTGTACTTTGGCCGTGTACTTTTCTGTGCAACTTCTGGCAACATACACGCCCGTGTACTTTGACCGTGTATCTTTCTGTGCAACTTCTGGCAACATACACGCCCGTGTACTTTAGCCGTGTATCTTTCTGTGGATTTGCTTGACTCCATACACGGCCGTGCCTTTTAACCGTGTATGATTCTGTGCAATCTTGAGAGTCCTACACGGCCGTGCCTTGAAAGTACACACCCTCTTCAACCCATGTCTGGTGTGATTTGTATAAGAGCAAGGGTCTTCCCATGGTTGTTCCAATCCGTTCCAACTTCATGATTGCTCCAATCCTTTCCGGCTTCATAGACAACCTTTATCAACCTGTTAAGTGCTTCCTTGAATCATTTTGCTCGATTTCTTATGATCGGTCCAGGCGGCATTTCAAGAGGATCCACATTTCTTCTTCCGGCTTGGCTCTCATCATGGATCTCATCATTCCCCTCCTCTTGAAAAGGATTTGTCCTCAAATCGTCACCTACATCAAAAGGACTCGGATCAGTAACATTAAATGTAGCTCTTACTTGATACTCACCAGGCAAATCTATCTTGTATGCATTGTCGTTGATGCGCTCAAGAACTTGAAATGGTCCATCGCCTCTAGGAAGTAGTTTAGATCGACGCTGCACGGGAAACCGCTCTTTGCGCATGTGAACCCAAACCCAATCTCCAGGTTCAAAAACAGCTTGTCGACGACCCTTATTGGCTTGTTTCACATACTGTTCTGTTTGTCGTTCAATGTTCAGCCTTACCTTCTCATGGATCTATTGAACAAACTCGGCCTTCTTCTTGCCATCTAAATTAACATACTCAGAAATAGGCAAAGGTGATAAATCCAAAGGAGTTAGTGGATTAAAACCATACACAATTTCAAAAGGAGAAAATTTAGTAGCAGAATGCTCTGTACGGTTATAGGCAAATTTAACATATGGCAAACAATCCTCCCAACTTTTAATATTCTTTTTAATTACAGCCCTCAACAAAGTAGATAAAGTTCGATTCACCACCTCAGTTTGACCATCAGTCTGTGGATGACAAGTAGTAGAAAACAATAACTTAGTTCCTAACTTAGCCCACAAAGTCTTCCAAAGTAGCTTAAGAACTTAGCATCCCTATCTGATACAATTGTTCTAGGCATACCATGCAACCGCACAACTTCTCTAAAGAATAAATTAGCAATATTACAAGCATCATCTGTTTTATGACAAGGAATGAAATGTGCCATTTTAGAAAACCTATCAACAACTACAAAAACAGAATCCCGACCATGTCTAGACCTGGGTAATCCTAACACAAAATCCATAGAAATATCTACCCAAGGCTCATGAGCAATGGGAAGTGGGGTGTAAAGCCCTTGAGGTTGGACTCTAGATTTCGCTTGCTTACATGTGACACATCGCTCACAAATCCTCTCAACATCTCATTTCATGTGAGGCCAATAGAAGTGTTCCTGCAATACCCCTAATGTTTTAGCTACTCCAAAGTGTCCCATTAAACCTCCTCCATGAGACTCCCTCACAAGTAATTCTCTTAGAGAACAAATTGGAATGCACAGCTTACTCTCCCTAAACAAGAATCCGTCATGTTTATAAAATTTTCCATGCCCACTCTTCTCACATTGCACATACTCCTCACAAAAATCTCGATCAGCAGCATATACCTCCTTAATGTGCTCAAAACCAAGAAGTCTAGAACTAAGTGTAGAGATAAGAGTATACCTTCTAGAAAGTGCATCAGCAACTACATTCTCTTTACCTTGCTTGTAATGGATGACATATGGAAATGTTTCGATGAACTCCACCCAACGAGCATGCCTTTTGTTCAGCTTGTGTTGCCCCTTTAAATACTTCAAGGATTCATGATCAGTGTGGATCATGAACTCTTTTGGCCAAAGGTAGTATTGCCACGTCTCTAGGGCTCGAACCAATGCATATAGCTCCTTGTCGTAAGTAGGGTAATTCAAGGTTGCCCCACTTAGCTTCTCGCTAAAGAATGCAATCGGTCTTCTCTCCTGCATAAGCACTGCTCCAATACCTCATCCTGAAGCATCACACTCAATTTCAAACGTTTTAGTAAAGTTAGGTAAAGCAAGTAACGGCGCCTGAGTCAGCTTATTTTTAAGCGTCTGAAAGGCCTTCTCTTGTTTCTCTCCCCAGCTGAACCCCACGTTCTTCTTAATTACCTCAGTAAGTGGTGCTGCAATGGTGCTGAAATCCTTCACAAACCTCCTGTAAAAGCTCGCTAGTCCATGGAAACTCCGCACATTACTTACATTGGTTGGACTAGGCCATTCTTGGATCGCACGAACCTTTTCTTCATCAACCTGTATTCCATGCGCACTAACAACAAAACCAAGAAACACAAGTTTGTCTATGCAAAAAGTGCACTTCTTGAGGTTAGCATATAATTGTTCCTTTCAAAGCACTTCTAAAACATCTCTCAAGTGTGACATATGATCTTCCAAACTTTTGCTATAAATAAGAATGTCATCAAAATAGACAACCACAAATTTTCCAATAAATGTCCTCAAAACATGGTTCATAAGTCTCATAAAAGTACTAGGTGCATTAGTTAACCCGAAAGCATTACTAACCACTCATACAATCCATATTTTGTCTTAAATGCAGTTTTCCATTCATCACCGGCTTTCATTCTAATTTGGTGATATCCACTTTTCAGATCACTTTTAGAAAAGACACTAGACCCATGTAACTCATCTAACATATCATCTAAGCGAGAAATGGGATGACGATACTTTACCGTGATGTTGTTGATGGCGCGACAATCAACACACATTCTCCATGTCCCATCCTTCTTAGGCACCAAAATCATCGGAATTGCACATGGACTCATACTCCCTCTTATGTACCCCTTCTCCATTAATTCATTGACCTGCCTTTGGAGTTCCTTTGTCTCCTCCGGATTACTCTTGTAAGCTGGCTTGTTTGGAATTGATGCTCCGGGTATAAGGTCAATCTGGTGCTCAATACCTCTAACAGGTGGTAATCCCTTTGGAATCTCCTCAGGAAAGACATCTTCAAAGTCCTGCACAAGAGACACAACCACACTAGGCCAAGAGTTAGATAAGTCTTTAGTAGTCAAACATGTTTCCTTAAAAACCAGCAACAACATAGGTTGCCTCATCACTAACGCTCTCCTTACTACACTCGCTCTTGCCACACAACTCTCCTTTTGCAAGGCTGCCCTCTCCTTTTCACTCACCACCAAAGTTGATCCCCCTTCAACTTGGCCTCTCACACTCTTTCCAGCCTTCCTCTCCTTTTCCTTTTGATCTTGACTTTTATATTCCTTTTTCTTCTCATTGTCTTTTGCTCTCTCACTCTCACTCTGTTTTCACTCACCTTGTGTTTTGCAAATGACTGTTGTAGCTGCAACTGATCCTCATACACTTGTTTAGGTGTGAAAGGTTTAAGATTAAAGCTCTTCCCTTGGTGAACAAGCGTATACTTGTTAGAAAAGCCATCATGCACAACCTTCCTATCAAATTGCCATGGCCTCCCCAACAACACATGACATGCTTGCATTGGCACTACATCACATAACACCTCATCCTCATACCTACCAATGCGAAACCCAATCAAGGCTTACTTACTCACCTTAGTCTCACCACTATCATTCAACCACTGCAATTTATATGGGCTAGGGTGTCTAACATTTTTGAGCCCCAACCTCTCAACAATAAAATTGCTCATTACATTGGTGCAACTCCCTCCATCAATGATCAAACTACAAATGTGATCTCCTAAATAACATCTAGTATGAAATATATTTTCTCTTTGCACCTCTTCTTCTTCCTTCACCTGCACATTCAAAGCTCTCTTCACTACCGCCACTAGCCTTCCCATTGCAGGTTCCTCATCATCACTAACACCCTCTAATGGTGGCATATCATCTTCTTCACTATCCTCCTCAATCTCATACTCACCATCATCACGCAAAATCATCACACGCCTATTTGGACATTGACTAGCAATATGGCCTCTACCTTGACATTTAAAGCATCTAATGTCACGATTTCTAGAAGTAGAAGATTCAGGGTTACCTTGATTACCAGAAGTAGAACCCGCTTGCCTCAGCTCTCCTTTTAGTTTGGTGGGTAAAGGCTTTTCTTCTTTCTTCCATTGATTAGTCTTCCAAGTGGATGAACCATTACCCTGTTGAAATCGTGCACTACTACTACCTTTCCGCTTGTGCTGGTTCTCAACCTTTATAGCCATGTGAACCATATCCTCCAATTCTACATAATGCTGCAATTCAACCACATTTTGGATTTCTCTATTTAATCCAACAAGAAATCTAGCCATTGTAGCCTCTCTATCCTCTTCTACATTCGCCCTAATCATAGTGACTTCCATCTCCTTGAAGTACTCATCTACACTTTGGCTTCCCTGCCTTAGAGTTTGCAACTTGTTGTGCAATTCACGATAGTAATATGCAGGCACAAACTGCTTTCTCATCACTCTTTTCATCTCCTCCCAAGACTCAATAGGTGGCTCGCCACTCCTCCTTCTATTCAACATTAATTGATCCCACCACACTATAGCATAATCCGAAAATTCAATGGCAGCAAGTTTTACTTTCTTTCTCCCACTATAGTTGTGACAATCAAACACCATCTCCACCTTTTTCTCCCACTCTAAGTACGCCTCGGGATCATTCTTCCCTTGGAAAGGAGGAATCTTCATCTTTATGCTACTCAATTGATCATCCTCTCTATTCTTATCTCCTCTATCTTCCCAATCTCTAGTTCCTCTATTCCGACCACTATATCCTCTATAACTCCTGACAGACGGCTCATCAAAGTCATCACCCGACATTTCATCTCCACCCCTCGGTACTCTCCTAGAACGACTCTCCCTCTTACGCCCTTGGAATACATTTGTGGATTGCACTAGTCTTTGTTCTACCGCCTCATAAATTTGTTCCATTCCTTCTTGGAGCATCCTCTTCATTTCTCCCCTCAATGCCTCAATTACTAACCTAGCATCAAATCTTCCCCTCTCACCTTCAGGAGAATATTGTCTCGACATAGTCCCTACAGAAAAGATTAGTACAACACAAATATATATATGATTAAACCTCACGATGCACTCCCTTACGTATTTTCGCTCAAATGATGATATCACACAGTCACTCGTGTATTCTCACAAACAACGATGATATCACTCACCAATTTCCTCTTCTCAATTCTCTTGGAACTAACCCGAACTATACCAATTTCCTTCCGTAGAATTCAAAACCAACTCTAGGGTTCGTAAAATTTTCCTCTATTTTTCTATCCGATTTTTTTTTTTGTCTCTGTTTTTTGCCATTGATCACGTTTCTCTTTTCTTTTCTTTTCCTTTCTTTTTTTTTGTCGTGATTTTTACTCTTTTTTTTTCTTTTTTTTTTTTACAATTGACTAGTAAATACTACACTATCAAAGACAATTAATATTGCGGAATTGAATGCTAACAATGGATATGAACGATTGGAGTTAAGGTTTTTGATATTACCTTCCTCAACCGAACTTGATGTCTTGACAAACCTAAGCTCTGATACCAAACTGATACGAACCACGCTAACCCGTGACGAAACCCAATACCAATATGTTCGGAAATTCGTTACCTAAGACGCCCAAACACCTAAAGTGGAAAACCGCGACCTGTTGTCTATAAGCGAGACAAGAACCTTGGTATAAAAATGAAGACGCCACAATCGAGATGAAAGCCCGATTGATAAGTCGGGATGAACGCCACGGAAATTAATCCTATAAGTTCGAATTAGTTCTTGAAGAACCAAGAGAGGTGCCTCTCAAAAGTGTTTAATGTTCAAAGATGTCTAATCTAAGTTGTTCTAAACCCTAGGAGCTTTTATACTAGGGTTACAATTCGTGTAAAAAACAAGTCCAAAACGACGTAGTTTAGTTAAGTGACATAAAAACGCGAAACAGAACAAGCTGGCCGATAGGGGATACACGGCCTGTGTACACGCCCGTGTACTTTGGCCGTGTACTTTTCTATGCAACTTCTGGCAACATACACGCCTGTGTACTTTGACCGTGTATCTTTCTGTGCAACTTCTGGCAACATACACGCCTGTGTACTTTAGCCGTGTATCTTTCTGTGGATTTGCTTGACTCCATACACGGCCGTGCCTTTTAACCATGTATCTAGCCGTGTATGATTCTGTGCAATCTTGACAGTCCTACACGGCCGTGCCTTGAAAGTACACGCCCTCTTCAACCCGTGTCCGGTGTGACTTGTATAAGAGTAAGGGTCTTCCCATGGTTATTCTAATCCGTTCCAACTTCATGATTGCTCCAATCCTTTCCGGCTTCATAGACAACCTTTATCAACCCGTTAAGTGCTTCCTTGAATCGTTTTGCTCGATTTCTTGTGATCGGTCCAGGCAGCATTTCAAGAGGATCCACATTTCTTCTTCCGGCTTGGCTCTCATCATGGATCTCATCACATGAACGCCGCCGGTGTTTACATATGCGCCGCCGGCCTTGAGCTGACCTTGACAGCCGGCCATCTTTTAATTACGTTGTATTTTTCCTTATTTCGCAAATTACGATATATTGCTTGGATGTCTTCCTATTTATACTGAGATAAGACGATGCAAAGGTAGTTTTTGTCATCTTTGAAATACCAGAAAGCTTGTCACTTCAATTCCTTGCGTTCTTAATTGAATGCATGCTAAGAAACTTTCAGGAGAGAGTTGATCGATCTTTTCCTGTGGAGAGTTTCGAGGTTAGGGCTCGATTAGTTCTAGCTTGTTCATCGATCCGTCTAAGAAAACCTAAATTCTAAACTATCTTAGGGTTTGATTCCAATTAGATCCATGGGTTTTTGTGTTGTTATTGTGGGGGTCCGTAATAGCCAAAGGGGTTCTCAAGCGCAACTGCGGTGGTTCCGGTATCATTTGGTATTAGAGCTTTGGCTCTAGATCAGGTTATATCTTTCATTGATCTTTGTTCAATTTTTAATTTTATCTTCGTTTAATATATAAAGTTGTGTTATTTACATGTTCTATTGTGTTTCTCTCGTCAAGTTGTGACCTTTCCATCATTCTAGGGTTTATCCGTCAAGTTTGCCAAGAGAAATTCGTATTAAAAAAAAAAAGGATATATATATATATATATATTGATTGATTGATAGGGTTCTTGAATTTGTGGTTTTTGTTGGATCCTAACTTTGTGAAAACACCAAATACTCCAGAATTATCATGTAAATTCATCAAGGGATATTGGGAAACACTAATTGTGTCTGTGTCATACACTTCTCTTTTGATTATTTCTAGGTGTGATTTGATTAAGAACATCGAGGAGCAAGCTTGAGAGGTGTGAGGAACACTTGTGAGACCTGATTTGATTGTGTGACACACGAGAGTACAACCCCATCAGTTAAGTGTAAACACGAGAGGGAGTGCTTGTTAGGAAACTGAAATTTTAATTAACGTTTGTTAGTTTTGCAGGATAAGATGTCTGGTAAAGGTGTTGGTGTGAGTAAGGAGTAGGGAACTGTGGATGAGAAACTATTGAAGGAGGCTCAACAATCAAAGTTTAGGTGTATGACTAAAGCATTGATAGAGATGAGAGAGTCTATGGAGCGAATGAACTTGAGGTTACAGGCAGTTGAAAATAGGGAGCCTAGTGCTAGAGAAGGGCATAGAGGAGGTAGGATTGCTATTCCACATACAGTTGATGTGGCTGATGATAGTGACTATTCGGAGGAGGAGTATGAAGATAGTACAGTGTTGGATGTCAGTAGGGGCCGAAGAGGTGGTAGAGGAATAGGCGCTGGTAGAGGAAGAGGAAAAACACATGAGCGTTACACTGCTGGTAGAAGTAGAGGGAATGATGATTATGTAGATCGAGGATTGGGTGGAATTAAACTGGAACTTCCCATCTTTCATGGTAAGTCTGATCCAGAGGCTTATTTGCAGTGGGAGAAGAAGGTAAAGCTGAACTTTAGTTATCACCAATGTAGCGAGGAGAGAAAAGTGAAGTTGGCTGTAACCCAGTTTCAAGATTATGCTATCTCTTGGTGGGATCAACTGGTGACCAATAGAAGGAGGAACATGGAGTATCCTATAGATAGTTGGCATGATCTTAAGGCTGTGATGAGAAAGCGCTTTGTTCCCAGGTACTATCACAAGGAACTCATGCAAAGGTTGCAAATGTTGAGATAAGGTAGTAGGAGTGTGGAGGACTACTACAAAGAGATGGAGATGATCATGACCAAGGTTGATGTGGATGAGGAAGAGGAGGCCACCATGGCACGATTCTTGGGTAGCTTAAACAAAGAAATTGCTGATATGGTAGAATTGCAACATTATGTGGAGTTAGAGGATATGGTGCATCTAGCTATCAAAATTGAGAGACAACTCCAGGGCAGAGGTCCATACAGGTATGTTTCCAAACCTTCTTCTAGTTCTCATTCTGCATGGAAGGGTTATGGAAAGTCTGATTTTAAGGGAAGTAAGCCTACTACTGATGTTGCAAAGGGGAAAGTAGTTAGGGTTTCACCTGAGAAACCTAAGGAGGCTAAACCCAAGGGCAGGAACAGGGATATTAAATGCTGGAAGTGTCAGGGTGTAGGGCACATTAGCAAGGATTGCCCTAATAAGAGAACAATGGTGATAAGAAATGGAGAAATTGTGATAGATGATGAAGGAGATGATAATGAGAGTGCAGATGATGACATGCCCGAGTTGGAGGCTTATAGTGATGCTGGTAGTGTTGAGGAGGCTATGAGAGGTGACCAATTTGTAGCTAGGTGTGCACTGAGTACCCAGCTAAAGGAGGATGGTCCTAAGGAATAGAGAGAGAATCTATTTCATACTAGATGCCATGTCCTGGGGAAAGCATGTAGTGTGATTGTTGATGGAGGGAGTTGTACTAATGTGGTGAGTACACTCTTGGTTAACAGGTTGGGATTGCTTACTATACCACATCGAAGGCCATACAAACTTCAATGGCTTAGTGATTGTGGAGAGATTAAGGTGAACAAGCAAGTCCTCATTTCTTTTTCCATTGGCAAATACTGTGATGAGGTGCTCTATGATGTTGTTCCTATGCATGCTGGCGACATCTTCTTAGGTAGACCTTGGTAATTTGATAGGAAAACCTTGCAAGATGGATATCTCAACAGATACTCTTTTACTAAGGATGGTAGGAAAACCATTTTGGCACCACTGTCCTCTAAAGAAGTGTATGAGGACCAATGTAAATTGGAGAGGCTGAGAGTGGAGGCCAAAAGCAAAGAGAAGGAGAGTAGAAAGAGCACTTCAAAAGGAGAGAAAAACAAGAGTGAAAATCAAAAGAGTGGAAAAATTGAGAAGAGTGAAAAGCAAGACAACAATCGACCAGGAGAGAAAAAGAGTAAAAATGTGAGCTTGATTGCTAGGTCCAGTGAGGTTAGGAATGCTTTGAGTGCCAGTAGACCTATATTTGTACTTTTGTACAAAGGGGCTTGCTTGGCCACTAATGACGTTAACCCATGTTTGCCTAGTGTGTTTTTTGATTTGTTGCAGGATTTTGGCGATGAATTTCTAGAGGAGTTACCTAGTGGACTTCCACCAGTCAGGGGCATAGAGCATCAGATTGACTTTATTCCTGGAGCTACCATTCCCAACTGACCTGCATATAGAACTAATCCCAATGAAGCCAAGGAGATCCAGAAATAAGTTGAAGAATTGCTGGAGAAAGGGTATGTAAGAGAGAGTCTGAGTCCCTATTCAGTTCCTGTGATTCTAGTGCCTAAGAAGGATAGGACTTGGAGGATGTGTGTAGACTGTAGAGCCATCAACAAAATCACTGTAAAGTATCATCACCCTATTCCTAGGTTAGATGATATGTTAGATGATTTGTATGGTTCTTGCTTGTTTACAAAAATTGATCTGAAATCTAGATATTATTAGATACGCATGAAAGTAGGAGATGAATGGAAAACTGCATTTAAGACTAAATTTGGTTTGTATGAATGGCTTGTCATGCCTTTTGGTCTTACTAATGCACCTAGCACTTTTATGCGACTGATGAATCATGTGCTGCGTGAGTACTTAGGTAAATTTGTTGTGGTATATTTTGATGATATCTTGATTTATTCTAAGTCTCTAGATGATCATGTTATGCATGTGAGTTTGGTGTTAACGAAACTGAGAGAGGAAAAGTTGTTTGCAAATCTTAAGAAGTGTAGTTTCTGCATGGATAGGGTTAATTTTCTAGGATCTATTGTGTCTAGTCAAGGAGTAGAGGTTGATGAAGAGAAGGTGAAAGCCATTAAGGAGTGGCCTAGACCTAAGACTGCTAGTGAGGTGAGGAGTTTTCATGGACTTGCTAGTTTCTATAGGAGGTTCATTAGAGATTTTAGCACAATAGCTGCACCTTTGAATGAACTTGTGAAAAAGAATGTTAGTTTTACTTGGGGTGATGCACAAGAACATGCTTTCATTGAACTTAAGAATAAATTGTGCAATGCACCATTGCTTGCTTTGCCTGATTTTGATAAAACTTTTGAGATTGAGTGTGATGCTAGTGGCATAGGGATTGGAGCTATATTGATGCAGGATCACAGGCCACTAATGTATTTCAGTGAAAACTTGAGTGAGGCAGCATTGAAGTACCCAACATATGATAAGGAGCTGTATGCCTTAGTACGCTTACTACAGACTTGGCAACACTATCTATGGCCTAAAGAGTTTGTTATACACACAGACCATGAGAGCCTGAAACATCTAAAAGGCCAAAATAAGATGAACAAGAGACATGCCAAATGGGTGGAATTCATCGAGACCTTCCTTTATGTGATCAGGTACAAGCAGGGTAAGGAGAACATTGTTGCTGATGCGCTATCAAGAAGGTACACTTTACTTAACTCTCTTAGTACATCTTTGTTAGGATTTAAGTTGGTGAAGGAGCTGTACCCACATGATGTTGATTTTTCTGAGATTTTTGCTGCTTGTATTGACGGGAATGGGATAAATGATTATTATGTGTCTAATGGATTCTTGTTCAAGAAAAGTAAGTTGTGTATTCCTAGAGGTTCTGTGAGGGAATTACTAGTTAAGGAAGCATATGGAGGGGGCTTAATGGGGCATTTTGGGGTAGACAAGACCTATGATATGCTAACTCAACATTTTTTTTTTGGCCTAGCATGAGACATGATGTGCATAAATTTTGTCAACACTGTATCACATGTAGGGAGGCAAAATCTAGACTAAAACCACATGGACTATATACACCACTGCCTGTTCCTGATGAACCTTGGACTACTGTGTCTATGGATTTTATGCTTGGGTTACCTAGGACTAGGAAGGGTAGTGATAGCATCTTTGTTGTGGTTGATAGGTTTAGTAAAATGGCTCATTTCATTCCTTGTCATAAAACTGATGATGCTATACACATTGCTGATTTGTTCTTTAGAGAGGTAGTGCGTCTACATGGCATACCTAAGAGCATTGTTAGTGATCGGGATGTAAAATTTTTGAGTCATTTTTGGAGAGTATTGTGGGGAAAGTTGGGAACTAAACTGATGTTTTTGACTACCTGTCACCCACAAATTGATGGGCAAACTGAGGTGGTTAACAGGACTTTAATTCAGTTGTTGAGGGCAATCATAGAGAAGAACATTAGGACTTGGGAGGATTGTCTACCATTTGTGGAGTTTACATATAATAGGGTTGTACATAGCACTACTCATTATTCACCATTTGAGATTGTGTATGGTTTTAATCCACTGACTCATGTTGATTTATTGCCATTGCCACCTAACAAGTTTGTGAGTATTGATGCGGATTCCAAGGCAGATTTCGTGAGAAAGCTACATGCACAGGTAAAGAGTAGGATTGAGAAACAAAATGCCAAAGTAGCTTCAAGGGTGAACAAGGGCAGGAGACCCATGATTTTTCAACCTGGAGATTGGGTTTGGGTGCATTTTCGCAAGGAGAGGTTTCCATTACAGAGGAAATCTAAGTTGAACCGTAGGGGAGACGGTCCATTTCAGATACTTGAGAGAATCAATGACAACACCTACAGAGTTGACTTACCAGGTGAGTATAATGTTAGTGCCACTTTTAATGTCGCTGACCTAAGTCGTTTTGATGTAGGTGATGCTTTTGTTTCGAGGACGAATCCTTTTGAGGAGAGGGGGAATGTTATGGAAGAGCCACTGTCCCAAGTTCAAGGGCTGAATCAAGAAGAAAGTCAAGTGGCTGAAGCTGAAGTTCAAAGGGATTCAAGTCCAATAAACCTACCTCAAGGACCAATCACAAGATCCCGAGCTAAGAAGCTACAACAAATCCTAATTTCTCATGTACAGGGTTTGGTAAACATCACAAGTGAGAAGGTTCAAGGAATCCAAAGCTTCGGGGCAAGGGATGATCAAAGGGAACCTAATGTGATGGAAATCAAGTGGGAAGAACCGGTCCAGGATCCAGGCTGCCAGCCTTGAAGCCGGTTTTAAAAGGAGCTCCAAACCTACAACTGTACGCCACCATGAACGCCGCCGGCCTTGAGCCGGCCTTGACAGCCAACCATCTTTTAATTACTTTGTATTTTTCCTTATTCCATGAATTACGATGTATTGCTTGGATGTCTTCCTATTTATACCGAGATAAGACGATGTAAAGGCAGTTTTTGTCATCTTTGAAATACTAGAAAGCTTGTCACTTCAATTCCTTGCATTCTTGATTGAATGCATGCTAAGAAACATTCCTAAGAGAGTTGATCGATCTTTTCATGTGGAGAGTTTCGAGGTTAGGGCTTGATTAGTTCTAACTTGTTCATCGATTCGTCTAAGAAAACCTAAATTCTAAACTATCTTAGGGTTTGATTCCAATTAGATCCGTAGGTTTTCGTGTTGTTGTTATGGGGGTCCATAATAGCCAAAGGGGTTCTCAAGCACAACTGCAGTGGTTCCGATATCAAGATCTTTAATTCCACTTCAAACAACTTCAATTATGAAATGGAAGAGCAAGAACCCTAAATCCCCAATTTGTAATTCATGAGTTCCCTTCCACAAACCTTTTCTTTCATACCAAATTTTGATGTGCTTCAATGGCAATTACAACATAAATTAAAGATGGAAGAAACATTATATCCAATTCCAAGGAATGGTGTGAACCTTAGCTATCAAAATGAGCCTTAAATTGCATGAAAATGGAAGAGGAAAAGATGATCCAATTACATACCAGATATTACACACTAGTAATAATTGGAAAGGGCTTGAGAATTATTGATATTACACACAATAATCCTAATAGATAATTACTTGGTATACCTTGCTTTGATACCAAATGATGCAGAACCCCAAGATCTAAATTGTTTCTTAGAACTCGTTACCAATCAAATCAGAATTTGATTCTCACCAAAGTAATCAGAAAGGTTTGTTCAATTACCCAAGAACACGTTTGTGAAAAGAACTCAAGTTATAATTGAAAATTACCCCTTGAACCCAAGATCAAAGTATTCAAGAACAATAGAAATAGGAATTAAAAATTGAAATACAAAAGATGAACTCAATTGCATTCAACTCAACACCTTATGCATAAAAACACAAGAAAGCAAACTCTCTTATATTCCAATTTAGAAATTCAATTCCACTTAGATCCCTCTAAAACAAAACTAAATAGCCCTATTTATAGAGTTTTTTTCATCAAAAGTACATCAAACCTAAACAATCAAGGTGGTGTCACTAATTAACTCTTGTGACTCCTTGATTTTTGCCACCTGGTTGGAAAAATGGCTCAAATTTATTGCAAGGAGTTGTTCCAAGGTTCAATGAATCTATACATTACATGGATGGCTAGAAATGAGATGGGCTGAATCCAAAGCTAATCTTTTAACCCAACTAAATTAATGAACTTGGGCTCTTTAAAATCTCCAAGCTTTCATAGCCCATTATCAACCCATTTTTGCACAAATAATTGAAGTTGTTCCTTTAGTCTTTTAGTTTGGGCCTTGGTAATTGGTCTACTAAAATCTCCAAGATGATTCTCCAAGTCACTTTCTTGAACATTAGTGGCATGTGGAGTAGCATTTGTATCACTTCCCCTCCCTTCAAAAGGATTTGTCCTCGAATCAGATCCTGCATCAATATCAAAGAGAGATAAATCAAAAACATTAAAAGTACCTGAAACACCATACTCACCAGGTAGATCAATGCGGTATGCATTGTCATTGATCTTCGCAACAACTTGAAAAGGCTCGTCTCTACGAGCATCCAATTTTGATTTCCTTTTGGAAGGAAATCTTTCCTTGCGCATATGAACCCAAACCCAATCTCTTGGTTTAAATGACACCATGCGCCTTCCTTTGTTAACTTGAGATGCAATTTGCTCATTTCGCCTCTCTATCTTTTATCTTGCTTTGTCATGAATGGGTTTAACCATTTCTGCCTTTTTATGTCCATCTGTATTAAAAATTTCACTCAAAGGAATAGGCAAAAGATCTAAAGGAGTTAGCGGATTAAAACCATACACAATTTTAAAAGGAGAAAACCCAGTGGTAGAATGCACACTCCTATTATATGCAAATTCAACAAAAGGTAGATTATCTTCCCAAGTTTTAATATTCCTTCCAATCAAAGCACGTAATAAGGTTCCAAGAGTCTTGTTTACTACTTCAGTTTGCCCATCAGTTTGAGGGTGTGAAGCAGTAGAAAACAACAGTTTAGTACTAAGTTTGGACCAACGCACTCGCTAGAAGTGGCTAAAAAATTTAACATCCCGATCGGATACAATGTTCTTAGGAATGCCATGTAAATGCACAATATCACGAAAGAACAAATCAGCAATATGCACAGCATCATCAATTTTATGACATGGTATGAAATGAGCCATTTTGGAAAAAACGATCCACAACTACAAAAATTGAATCTTGGCCTTTTCTAGTCTTAGGTAGACCTAAAACAAAATCCATAGAAATGTCAACCCAGGGATGTGAAGGTACTGGCAAGGGCATGTATAATCCATGGGGTTGAGTTCTAGATTTAGCTTGTCTACATGAAATGCAACTAAAACAGATTTTCTCAACACTCTTATGCATATTAGGCCAAAAGAAGTGTTCATACAAGATGCTCAAAGTTTTATCAAAGCCAAAATGTCCCATAAGACCTCCACTATGAGCTTCACGAACAAGCAATTCCCTAATTGAACTATTAGGCATACACAATTTCCCTCCTTTAAAAAGAAATCCCTCATGCTTATAGAAATCACGGAATGCAGTGATACACTCAGAACGTATATATATAAAATGGGAGCGTAAATTGCAGCAAGTGCACTGGTCGTATCAAGTAATAAAGTGGTGAAAAGTAAGGTTGTCGATCCCTCGAGGAACCAATAGAGTACTAGATCTATGGCAATTCTTATCAATATCTAGGTAATTAAAAAGGGGTTTTGAAATGTCTAATCTAAAAATTTAACTTAAAGCAACAAGGAAAATTTTATGAAGAATCTATCAATTATGAACAAGGGAAATTAGAATTCACCCTAGATTTGTTAATCAAATTGCTACCATGTTATATCAACTTGTGGTTATAAGTTTATTCAAGTGAGTTTAGAAAATCCTTTTTAGGGATGTTGACCTTAAATTAATTAGTCGGCTTCCGCGTCTCCAATTAACCAAGGAATCAAAATTATGTTCATACACCTCCCGATGCTACAAACAACTAATGCCCTAAATCAATTAACCCTAATCCCTTAGTGATTAATTAACAAGAAACATTGCATTGTGCCCTCCATAGACTCTAATTAAACCAATTATCGCAACTCCCGTATTGACAATCAATCTAATTAAGAATTCCTAACAAATCCTCATCAACTCCCGTATCAAAAGGATTTCTAACAATTATAATGAAAGACCAATTATAATTGAAATCAAAGGAATTGCAATCATGAATAATCCTAATAATTCCTAATCATATAACATGGCTACAATTATCCTTTTAACATTCTAGGGTTTCATCCAATTTCCCACAAGGATGATTTAGAACATTATAGTATGAATTGCATAAAAACAATTGAAATAAATAGATGCAATGGAATTCATATTAAACAACAAGATTAAACTAATAAATGGCATAAAAGAAAATAAAGTAAATGGAACAATTGCTATAATCTTCAAGAGCTTCAATCTTCCAAAATGACTCCTTGAATTCTTCAATTGAAAGCAAACTTCAACAAAATGACATTCTTTCTTCAAACTAAACTTTGGAAAAATCTAAAGTACCTAAGGAAATTCTAATGAGGCTAGAACAAAGAAGAAGAAAAAGAATTCTAAACAAAAGAAAGGATGGATTCTCCAACAAAAAGGGATGCCTCCAAGGTTCACACAAGGGGTCTATTTATAGATCCAAAGAGGAGGGGGATAAGGTTGATCTGATGAGGATTTGAGTCAGCAAATTAATTAGGATACGATTTTGGAGAGATTCTCGCAATGGATATCCGGGGAGTAATGAAGGCCGGCTCAAGGCCGGCGGCCTTGATTGTAGGCCGGCTCAAGGCCGGCGGCTTTTCTTCTTTTTGAGGCCGGTTTAAAGGCCGGCTCAAGGCCGGCGGCCTTGAATGTAGGCCGGCCCAAGGACGGCGGCCTTCAGTGCAATCCTTCGCTCACTTCTTCAATTTTGTGAAAAACTCCTCCAATTAACTTGTAATTTACTTTTGGGTCCTCAAAACCTGTATTTTCACAATAAATACCATTAAGTATCATTTCTTTATATTTTCTTATAATATTAAAATAAATTTAATATAAGTCCAAAAGAAAATATAAGTATAATGTGATCTTATCATGCAGCATGCTCACAAGCATTATAAACATTAGAGAAATCACTATCATGTGGATACAACTCCTTCAAATGCTCAAATCTTAACAACTTCGTTGAAAGAGTAGAGATTGGAGCATACCTTCTAGATAATGCATCTGCCACAATATTCTCTTTACCTTGCTTATATTGGATCACATATGGAATGGATTCTATGAATTCCATCCATTTGGCATGACGCTTGTTTAGCTTACCTTGTCCTTTCAAGTGTTTTAATGACTCATGATCTGTATCAATCACGAACTCCTTTGGTAACAAATAGTGCTGCCATGTCTCCAATGCCCTCACCAAAGCCTACAACTCCATATCATAAGTTGAGTAGTTAAGTTGTGCTCCATTTAGCTTTTCACTAAAATAAGCAACAGGCCTCTTTTCCTGCAATAAAACAGCACCTATACCAATCCCGAAGGCATCACATTCAATTTCAAAAGTTAAAGCAAAGTTAGGCAGCCTCAACAATAGTGCACTACTCAACTTTTCCTTTAGCAAAGAAAATGCATGTTCTTGTTCCTTACCCCAAATAAACCCCTTATCTTTTTTCATGATTTCAGTTAATGGAGCAGCAATTGCACTAAAATCTTTGACAAATCTCCTATAGAAACTTGCCAACCATGCAAACTTCTTACATCACTTACGGTCTTAGGTTGCGACCATTCTTGGATAGCCTTTACTTTTTCACTATCTACTTCAATTCCATTTGTACTCACCACATAACCCAAGAAAATGATGAGATCGATGCAAAATGAACATTTCTTCATGTTAGCATACAACTTGTACTTACGTAAAGCATCAAACACACATTTTAAATGCATAACATGATCATCAACGGATTTGCTATACACTAGAATGTCATCAAAATAGACAACCACAAACTTTCCATTGAGCTCACGCAAAACATGGTTCATTAAGCGCATAAATGTATTAGGTGCGTTAGTTAGGCCAAAAGGCATTACCAACCACTCATACAATCCATGTTTTGTTTTAAAAGAGGTTTTCCACTCATCACCTAGTTTTATTCTAATTTGGTGATAATCACTTTTCAAATCAATTTTTGAAAAGACACATGCACCATGCAACTCATCTAACATGTCATTAAGTCGAGGTATAGGGTGTCGATATTTTACCGTTATTTTGTTGACGGCTCTACAATCCACACACATGCGCCAACTTCCATCCTTCTTTAGTACCAACAATACAGGTACTTGATGGGTGTCGAATCCAACAAAAATAAAACCTACTCCTAGACAATTATATGATTTGCATATAGTGGTGAGTAGGGTCGAATCCACAGGGATTGGTAAAGATATTTCTATTCAAAGAGAACAATAAGAAAAAGGAAAATGGGGGGGGGGGGGGGGGGTGGTTTGTTTGTGAATCAAATAAAGTAAAACAAGGTAAGAAAATCAGATATTGGTAAAAGCCTAGCCAAAGGAATCAAGATGGATTAATTATAGGAATTGATCATCGATGCAAATGTTCTCTATTCTTGTTCTAGATAAATTGGTTATGGTTATTAACAAGCTCTAACAACCTATCTCTCCTTACTTCCTCGATAACCTCGGACAAGCGCTTTGAATTATTTCTCTTATTGATTAAACAACCCTTAGACAAGCGCTTAGGATTTAATCTATCAATAGCATTAAGATCTAGAGAGACTACCAATTCATGCCAGTAGATTATAAGATAACCTATTTAAACATGATCACACACCTCCATAACATGAATTCGATCATCTCTTTTATAACCAAACATGTTATTGCATCACTAAGACTAGAACAATCAAACAATTACGGATTTGACGTGCTAGTTGACAATATATTAACTTGCTAATTGAGTAGAAGAGCTCTATTCATACCAATCAACAAAGATAATAATGACAAAACGATAAGAAGATATATGAATACCCGAAAGCAATGAATAGAATAAATACAAGTCAATTAGACCTCACAATTCGTGGAGAATTAAACATCTATGACCCTTTGGCTAGAAAAGTAGCTTAGCTACACATGTTCATCAATAAAACGAAAATAAAAGATAGAAACATAATGAACCCGGTTGCTTGCTCTGCCTCCGCGTTTCCTTCTTCAAGATCCAAGATTCCAAGATCAAAAGTTGTCCTAACCCTCTAGGGTTGGCTCTATTTATACTATTAGATGTATAGCATGTGATCTTTTGCTAGCAAGATACGAAAATATCTTTCCTTTTTCAAGTAGATTTCGAGAAGTGAAGATACGTCTGCCTGGCACGCCCCACCACACGGCCGTGGGTTAAGCCGTGCCATCCTCTGTGCATATTCTTCAAGTCTTCAACCGCGCCCAGTGTGAACCACGGTTACACACACGGCTAGATTTCCAGGCGTGCCTTCGTCTGTGCATAATCTTCAAGTCTTCATCCATGTCCAGTGTGTAGCACGGTTACAACCACGGCTAGATTTCAAGCCATGTCTTCATTTGGTTGATGTTCCACACTTTCTTCTCCTTGGCACATCTATCTTCCACCACGGCTTCAAGCACGGTTTATCCCACGGGTTCCACCACGGCCGTGCCTTAAGCCGTGTCTCTCTCTATTCAAAGTCCTCATTTTCGCCTTCTTTTCCAGTGTGTAACACGGTTTGAACCTTGGCCGTGCCTCAAACCGTGCTTCCTCCGATGGTGTAATTTCTTGTCTTGATCCAAGTTGTAGATGACTTCTCTAAAATACTTAAATTAGCATCCTTGACTCCATTTAACCTGATTTATCACGATGATAGAATTAAAGTACCATTTCCTTATGATTTCTATAAAATCAATAATAATTTAACACAATTTATACTATAAAGATTGAGTATAAAATGGCTCTATCAAATTCCCCCACACTTAAACTCTTGCTTGTCCTCAAGCAATTGCATCAAATCAATTGAGAAATCTATCATAGATTATACAAACTTTCTTTTCATCATTCCAAGCATCTATTCATTTGTAATTCATGACTTGTAGTTTAATGTCTACTACTTCAACCCAATTGGTTTCCTGTGATCAAATTACTATAGACAAAATTCAATAGCTAATCTAAACAAAACAAACTTTAATCCTCATGTTTAGCAAAAGAATTTTTATTCCAAAAGTAAATACTTAATCCACTAAGGAAAAACACCCAATTAAACTTCATTGGACATTAGCAAACATATAATCCTTACAACATAAAGTAAAAGCATATAGTATAAGCTCTTTGCTAGATATTCTCCCTTTTATACATCTTTGTTTTATTCAATGAATGTTTACATTCATGTTCTTTTGATTTATTCAAGCATCTGTTTTGACGGGTTTTTGCTCGTTTCTTTTCATGAACTTTCGCCTTTTTTCACCCTTATCGTTATAGTGAGTTCATTGAGTCGGCACATCCTGAGCTCATCACTCAAGTGACCGGGTTTTGAGATACCCTTACGGACTCTTCCTCACGCTAACATTCAAGTTTGAATACTCTTAACTCAATTACTTGAATCATTGGAGTAATGGCTATGCTTGATTTTGAATTTTTTTTTTTCAAAGAGTATATAGTAGCTAATATAACCTAGAAGTAAACTTGTTTATTTTTCACTTAAGGACTCGACCTACTCTTAGACTTCCAATTCTAAAGCTAAATACAAGGTAAATTTGTTTCTTAAAGATTTCACTACTTAATTTTAACCATGTATTCTAATCACAGCAGTGGGTGAGTAAAGCATTTGAACAAGTCAATTTCACATTTTGTAGATGCTTATTACAACATTTAGTACAATCTCTAGATTTCATGATAATTTTGAAAAACTTTGGCTTAAAATTGCTTAAGGACAAACATTCAGAGTATAAGTTAGTTCTCTATTCTCTATATTTTATTATCCTCTAATTCCCCCACACTTAGCTTGAACAGTGTCCTCACTGTTCCTAGTTCAGCACAATTGAAGAGGAATTAACAACACAAAGGACATTAGAGAATAAGAGAAAGGAAATATTGGTACTTCCCTAGTATTGGAGTGCTCCCTTTAAGCTCTGGAAAGTGTCATCTAATGATATGTATCCTTGCTGCAGCCGATCCAAAGAGTTCAAAACTACACTAAAATCAAATCAAACTAAACTAAAACAAAACAAAACTAAAACAAACCAAAACTAATGCAAAACAATTTTTTTTTTTTTTTTACATGGGTTGCCACCCATGAAGCGCCTTTCTTTAACGTCTTTGGCTAGACGTTCCTGGCTAAAAATTCGGATAAGGATTTAGATTCCAGCCTTGGTGCCTGAGGTGATGGGTTAATAATATCTGCAACAAAAACAGGAGATGGGTTAATAACATCCGCAACAAAAACAGGGGAGATATCGTTAGGGTGTTTCATGGCATCATAAATATGAAATTTAATCACTTCACCATCAAACTCCATAGTGAGGGTGCCATCATTTACATCGATTTTCGTTTTAGAAGTCTTAAGGAATGGTCGCCCTAATAATATCAGTGATGAAGTATGAGAATCACTATCGTCCATGTCAAGCACATAAAAATCAGCAGGAAAAACCAACCCATTGACTTGAACTAAAACATCCTCTAGAACTCCCTCAGGATAAACATTGGACCTATCAACAAGTTGAACAATAATACCCGTTTCCTTTAAAGGACCAACATTTAAACGTTGATAAACAGACAAAGGCATGACATTAATAGAAGCTCCTAGATCACACATGGCTTTAGCGATTCCAAGACTACCTATTTTGCAAGGAATGGCGAACATACCTGGGTCCTTACATTTAGGAGGAAGCTTCTTCTGAATAATAGCTAAAACATTTTCACTCACACTAATCTTTTCATTGCCTTTCAGCTTCCTTTTGTTAGTGCACAAGTCCTTGAGGAATCTAGCATAGCGAGGTATTTGCTTAATTGCATCAAGTAAAGGAATATTTACCTCGACTTTACGAAACGTTTCCAGAATCTCTTTTTCTTCCGCTTCCTTCTTGGATTTCGCTAATCTGGAGGGGAAAGGAGGTGGTATCAATGTGACCTTCGATGGCTCATCTAGAGACTTGCTAATCTGGTAGCCTTGCTGGCTCGGAGTCGAAGTCTCTTTCTTGGTCTCTTCCTCAAGATTAGACGGATTTCCTTTCTTATTTGATCCCTGCAATTCTGTTCCACTTCTCAAGGTAATTGCATTAACGCTTTGCTTCGGGTTTGTAATAGTTTGAGAAGGTAACTTACCTTGAGTTTCTAACCTATTGATAGTTGAAGCAAGTTGGCTTACCTGATGCTCCAAGTTTTGAATGCTTTGCTTTGTTTCCTCCTGAAATTGTTTGGTATTCACAGCTAGAGACTTAACCATATCCTCAAGGGGCATACCTGAAGTGGAAGGAGCTTGGGGTACGTGGTGTGATGGCTTTGGCTGGAATTGTTGGACATGTTGAGGGTTATTGCCATATCGGAAGTTAGGATGATCCCTCCATCCGGGATTGTAAGTGTTTGAATAGGGATCATATTTCCTTTGTGGCTGTCCTGGGAATCCGCCTACAGCATTGGCGTGTTTATGGTTGTCATCTTGCAATGTGGGACACATGTCGGTCGGATGACTAGGAGCAGCACAAATTCCATAAGCTTTCACCTGTTGGGTATTTCCAAGAGCTAGCTGCTGCACAAGGGAGGTAAGATTAGAAAATTGATGTTCAAGGTTAGACACATTTACCTCATTTACCTTCCTTAAAGACGTATCGTGCCTATACCCAAATTGTTGTGAATTAGCAGCCATAATGGAGATCAATTCCCTAGCTTGACCAGGGGTTTTGTTTACTATGGCGCCTCCACTTGCAGCATCCATCATCTTTCTTTCCATCGGAAGTAGGCCTTCGTAGAGATATTGGATGAGGAGTTGTTCGGATATCCCATGTTGTGGGCAGCTTGCACACAGTTGGTTGAACCTTTCCCAATACTCATGAAGAGTCTCGGTGTCCCTTTGTTTTATACCACAAATTTCTCTTCTTATACCAGCGGCTTTGGATGCGAGGAAGAATTTGTCCAAGAAAAGCCTTACCATATCTGTCCAAGTGGTGATAGAACCTAGAGGCAAATAAAACAACCAATCTTTAGCTTTAGTACTTAAAGAAAATGGAAAAGCACGTAGCTTGATTTGATCGTCAGTTATTCCTTACGGCCTCATACTAGAACACACTATATGGAACTCTTTCAAATGCTTATGAGGATCTTCATTCTCAAGACCATGAAATGTAGGTAGCAGATGTATCAACCCAGATTTCAATTCGAATTCCACGGCTAGTTCGGGGTAGTGAATACAAAGTGGTTGTTGATTCACATCCGGTGCAGCCAACTCCCTTAAGGTTCTCTCGAGATTTGCCATGTCGTCCTCTTTTTCAGAATCAAGGGATGAATCAGACAAGTCCGATACTAAGTTCGGTCCGGGGGATGATCTAGCTTTTTGTCGTAGCCTCTTTAGAGTCTTCTCAATCTCCGGATTATAAGTTAGTTCACCTATCTGAGAAGAACGAGTCATACAAGAATAGAAATAAATTTGACACCAATCCCCGGTAACGACGCCAAAATTTGATGGGTGTCGAATCCAACAAAAATAAAACCTACTCCTAGACAATTATATGATTTGCATATAGTGGTGAGTAGGGTCGAATCCATAGGGATTGGTAAAGATATTTCTATTCAAAGAGAACAATAAGAAAAAGGAAAATGGGGGGGTTTTGTTTGTGAATCAAATAAAGTAAAACAAGGTAAGAAAATCAGATATTGGTAAAAGCCTAGCCAAAGGAATCAAGATGGTTTAATTCTAGGAATTGATCATCGATGCAAATGTTCTCTATTCTTGTTCTAGATAAATTGGTTATGGTTATTAACAAGCTCTAACAACCTATCTCTCCTTACTTCCTCGATAACCTCGGACGAGCGCTTTGAATTATTTCTCTTATTGATTAAACAACCCTTAGACAAGCGCTTAGGATTTAATCTATCAATAGCATTAAGATCTAGAGAGACTACCAATTCATGCCAGTAGATTATAAGATAACCTATTTAAACATGATCACACACCTCCATAAAATGAATTCGATCATCTCTTTTATAACCAAACATGTTATTGCATCACTAAGACTAGAACAATCAAACAATTACGGATTTGACGTGCTAGTTGACAATATATTAACTTGCTAATTGAGTAGAAGAGCTCTATTCATACCAATCAACAAAGATAACAATGACAAAACGATCAGAAGATATATAAATACCCGAATGCAAAGAATAGAATAAATACAAGTCAATTAGACCTCACAATTCGTGGAGAATTAAACATCTATGACCCTTTGGCTAGAAAAGTAGCTTAGCTACACATGTTCAACAATAAAACGAAAATAAAAGATAGAAACATAAAGAACCCGGTTGCTTGCTCTGCCTCCGCGTTTCCTTCTTCAAGATCCAAGATTCCAAGATCAAAAGTTGTCCTAACCCTCTAGGGTTGGCTCTATTTATACTATTAGATGGATAGCATGTGATCTTTTGCTAGCAAGATACGAAAATATCTTTCCTTTTTCAAGTAGATTTCGAGAAGTGAAGATACGTCTGCCTGGCACGCCCCACCACACGGCCGTGGGTTAAGCCGTGCCATCCTCTGTGCATATTCTTCAAGTCTTCAACTGCGCCTAGTGTGAACCACGGTTACACACACGGCCAGATTTCCAGCCGTGCCTTCGTCTGTGCATAATCTTCAAGTCTTCATCCGTGTCCAGTGTGTAGCACGGTTACAACCACGGCTAGATTTCAAGCCGTGTCTTCATCTGGTTGATGTTCCACACTTTCTTCTCCTTGGCACATCTATCTTCCACCACGACTTCAAGCACGGTTTATCCCACGGGTTCCACCACGGCCGTGCCTTAAGCCGTGTCTCTCTCTGTTCAAAGTCCTCATTTTCGCCTTCTTTTCCAGTGTGTAACACGGTTTGAACCTTGGCCGTGCCTCAAACCGTGCTTCCTCCGATGGTGTAATTTCTTGTCTTGATCCAAGTTGTCGATGACTTCTCTAAAATACTTGAATTAGCATCCTTGACTCCATTTAACCTGATTTATCACGATGATAGAATTAAAGTACCATTTCCTTATGATTTCTATAAAATCAATAATAATTTAACACAATTTATACTATAAAGATTGAGTATAAAATGGCTCTATCAGTACTGCACATGGGCTTAGACTTTCTCTTATATGTCCCTTCATCAAGAGCTCATCCACTTGCTTTTGTAGTTCTTTTGTTTCCTCAGGATTGCTTCTACATGCCGGCCTATTTGGAATGGCAGCCTCTGGAATGAGATCAATTTGATGTTCTATCCCTCTCAAAGGCGGTAAACCTTGACGTAAGTCATTGGGAAAAAAATCATTGTATTCCTGCAAAACATCAACAACAACACTTAGCAAAGAAGGGTTAACGTCGTTAGTAGAAAAATAAGCCTCTTTGCACAAAAGTACAATCATTGGCCTATGAGTGATTAAAGCCTTCCTCACATCCCTCATTTTTGCATAGAAACTCATTTTGTTTTCCTCTTTTCTTTCTATGGCCGAATGCTCCTCACTCACTCTCTATTTTTCACTCTTCTTCTCATCTTCTTTTTTCTTACTTTTCTCTTTTTCTTTTCCACTTTCTTTTCTTTTTCTCTCGACCTCTTTTTGAACAAACTCTCCATGAGACTTCTCAAGTTGCAATTGATCTTCAAAGATCTGTTTAGGAGTCAAAGGAAGAAGAGTATGCTTTTTGCCTTCTTTCTCCACCATGTACCTATTAAGATACCTATCATGGTTCACTCTCCGATCCCACTACCATGGCCTACCTAACAACAAGTGACTAGCTTGCATAGGAACAACATCATAGGTAACCTCATCATGGTACCTTCCAATAGCAAATGGAACCCTTACTTGTTTAGTAACCTTCACTTACCCACTATTGTTAAGCCATTGTAATTTATAAGGTCTTGGATGTTTAGTAGTTTCCAATCCCAACTTATTCACAAATAATGTACTAGCCACATTCACACAACTACCCCCATCAATTATCAAACTACACACTTTCCCTTCAACTAAGCACCTAGTATAAAAAGGATTTTCCCTTTACAATCTAACCCCCTCACTATCCTCTTTCACTTGCACGTTAAGAGCACGCCTGGTAACCAACAATTGTCCCTCAGTATGCAACTCAACATCACTACAATTATCCAAAGGAGGCATCTCATCCTCATCATCACTTTCCTCATCCGTCTCTACCCCATTTCTACGCATCACCATTACCTTTTTATTTGGGCATTGAGATGCTATGTGCCCATACCCCAAACACCTAAAACACTTAATGTCATGACTTCTAGAGTTTTGGACAGAAGTAGTACCTTTATTTTTACTGTCAAATGTTTGAAATGGTTGTGCCTTATCATCCTTCTTTGTTTGGGCAGCCTTGTTATCACTTCTCCAATTCGACCTCCAAGTATTGTTTTGAGCCGAAAATGTGTTGGCTTGTTTCCCCTTCCCTTTGCGCTACAATTGCCTTTCTATCTTCATAGCCATGTGCACCATATCTTCTATCTCTACATAGTGTTGCAACTCCACTCTGTCGGCTATGTCTTTATTAAGTCCATTGAGAAACCTTGCCATGGTGACCTCTCTATCTTCCTCTATATTTTCTCGGATCATTCCAATCTCCATTTCCTTGTAGTATTCCTCCACACTCTTTGTTCCTTGTACAAGGCTTTGCAATCTTTGGTGCAAGTCTCTATAATAATGGCTTATAACAAATCTACGTCTCATGATAACCTTCATTTCAACCCATGTTTGGATAGGTCTTTCACCATTTCTCCTCTTACTTACAAGAAGTTGATCCCACCATACAAATGCATATTCTCCAAACTCCACTGCTGCAAGTTTTATTTTCTTTTCCTCCGAGTAATTGTGACATTCGAAGATTAATTCCACTTTTCGCTCCCACTCCATATATGCATCCGGATCATTCTTCCCCAGAAAGGATGGAATTTTCATTTTGATACTCCCAATATTCCTATCAAGATCATTTTGGTTCCTCCTACCTCTTCCATATTTTCTGCCTTCATTGACTAAGTGATACGAACCACGCCAACCCGTGACGAAACCCAATACCAATACGTTCGGAATTCATTGCCTAAGACGCCCAAACACCTAAAGTGGAAACCACGACCTATTGTCTATAAGCGAGACAAGAACCTTGGTATAATGTGAAGACGCCATAATCGGGGATGAAAGACCGATTGATAAGTCGGGATGAACACCACGGAAATTAATCCGATAAGTTCGATTTAGTTCTTGAAGAACCAAGAGAGGTGCCTCTCAAAAGTGTTTAATGTTCAAAGATGTAAATTCTTAGTTGTTCTAAACCCTAGGAGCTTTTATACTAGGGTTACAATTCGTGAAAAACAAGTCCAAAACGACGTAGCTTAGATAAGTTGTGTAAAAACACAAAAACAGAACAAGCTGGCCGGTAGGGGATACACGGTCGTGTACACGACCGTGTACTTTGGCCGTGTACTTTTCTGTGCACATTCCGGTTACATGCACGACCGTCTACTTCTGGTCGTGTATCTTTTTGTGGATTTGCTTGTCTCCATACACGGCCGTGCCTTTTAGCCGTGTATGATTCTGTGCAATCTTGGAATTCCTACATGGCTGTGCCTTGAACATACACTCCCTTTTCATCCCGTGTCCGGTGTGACTTGTACAAAAGCAAGGGTCTTCCCATGGTTGTTCCAATCTGTTCCAACTTCATGATTGCTCCAATCCTTTACGGCTTCATGGATAACCTTTATCAACCCGTTAAGTGCTTCCTTGAATCGTTTCGCTTGATTTCTTGTAATCGGTCTAAGCGGCACTTCAAGAGGATCCACATTTCTTCTTCCAGCTTGGCTCTCATCATGGATCTCATCATTCGCGTCAAAATTCTTCAAGTAAACTCAATTTTGTGAGATTAGATCGAATGGTACTAGTGGTTGGGTCTCTCAACAAGTTGCAGATGATTATGTTAGTATAAAGAATACATTTTTTACATTATGTAGTTGGTATATACTATGAGGTGGAATGTTTTCAACATTTGTTCTTGTTATTAATAATATAGGCTAAAATAGTTTAATTGTTTAAAGAGGAACAAAGTTCAAACACACCAAAGTTTGCTTCAAAGATTGTTGATCAATATGTGAATGGAAATTCTAGGATACATTACCATCCTGGTCGTGGTTATAGACCACCAGCTATTGGAAAATCAATGTAGAATCAGGTGCCAAAAAATGACATAAATAAAAATTATGAGAAGAACTTGAAGCAGAGAAACAATTGAGCAGAAAGGACTCAAGAAGATAAGGAACATCTTGTAATTTAACCCAATTTGAAGTTCAATCTTTTCTATTTTTCTTAAAGGCTTACTTTATTTTTGGAATGGTGTCTTAGTTGTTATGTTGTTTAAGTAAGTTTTTTCATGGTAAAGATTGAGTTAACTTAGAATCCTATTGTTCTAGATGATGTTAACATTTCTATTATCTAAGAATTAATGATATTTATAGTTGATGGAATCTTCTATTTTTCATGTATAGTACTATATCTCTCTTTTTCCATAAAATTAGTTTTTGACTAGATTATTACCTTTTTGTAGCTTAACAACGTATTTCAAGTTTTGTAAAGGTTTTGTCTAGACTTCTCATCTAATTCAGGCAAATTATTAAATGCTACAATTGTGTTTATTGCATCGTTATATTAATTAAGTTATGTTACACCTTTTACACGTTTATGTGATAGGATCTCCACGTAATGGAGAGTTTATGCCTACTACAATTCCCTCCCCCCCCTTCGATCGTTATGATGATAGTGAAAGTGGCAAAGAAGATAGCTTGTGAAAGGGAGTTTATTTTGGTTGTAACCTTTCTGAAGAGGTTGATGAAAATGGGGAAGAAAGCAATTTGTAAAGGGTGGTTTATTTTCTTATTGACTTTTTGGTAGGTGATAATAGCACTAAGAAATTGAAGCTAGTTTATGAATTACAATTTATTATATAGCCACTTTTTAGAAGTTAATTATTAATTTGGGTAGTAGGCTATCAATAGAGTTTATTTTACTACTAAGTTTTGTAAAGTTTGGATAATATTATTTGAGAAATGTTAATGTCTCCTTTTGTAAAGCGTGTAGTTGATGACAAAAGTAGACAATTATAAGCATATATGCAAATGTCTACTTTTTTTACCTTTCTTATTTAATTGTATAATATTTTATTATAGGTTTAAATCATTACATTTATAAATAGATTCATCATATCATTATAACAATTCTTTTTTGTGACCTTTAAACGTTACTAAACATTCTCTTCTAGCTATGCTTAAACAATACTAAATATTACTTATTTGGGATATTGAAATGTTACAAAAACTACTTATTAGTAACATTTAAGCATTTTTTAGTAACGTTTAAACATTACCAAACATTATGTTTTTTTTGTAGCATTTAAATGTTATTAAAAATATAAATTTTGGCAAACAATTTTGGTGTCAAATTTACTTATTGGTGATATTTAAACGTTACTATTACTGAATTATTGATGACAATTAGTGATGCTTAGTGATGTTTACTTTCTGTAACGAACTTTTAGTGACGTTTAATAAACATTATTAAATATCTTGTATAATATTTACTTTATTTTGGGTGACGTTTCATAAACGTCACGAAATGTCAAAATTCTTGTAATGATTTATTATCTTGATTTATCTTTTAGCATGTCTTCTTAAATAAAGGTTTTCTCACTTAGGCCAATTAGAAAAAAATATAATTGGAGGACTTTTAGGGTTTTTTCAAAATAAAACTATCATATTAGAATTTTAGGATTTTCACAAATAAAAGATAAAATGTTAAAAATTTAAATCGAAATAGTTTTTGTAAAGTGAAAAAGGACAACATACTAAAATTTTACACAAGAAAAATAAACTATGCAACTTGATCCTAAACCATAGATGCATAGGCATTTTTAGAGTGGCTACTCTAATTTATTTTACCTATAAGAGAAACATAGGAGAATGGGAATTGGTAAAGTTTTAGTTCTTCCTAAAATTACCCCATATGTGATATCCATACAGGTTTTTATAGGTTAGCTCTCGAATTAAGCTTTTCAATGGTTTTCTAAGGTTTCTTTTTTTGAGAAAAATAAAATGAATTTTTTTGTAGATTAATGATTAAGTTATGCTTATTTTACCTATTCGATCATAGCTTTTTCTTTTTCCCAATTTCGGTTAGTGGTCACTTTAAACTTTTCAATAAAAGCAAATTTTGCTTAATTTTAGTTGGGTGGTTCATACTAAATGGGTAGGATCCCATACAAATCTAAATTAACGAAATTAAAAGAAAAAACTAGTTTTGATGTTGATCTTTTAATCTTTATTTGATTCTTGAGCTTAGAAACTTGATTGTAGAGGTCTTGTTTCTGAGATTTTTGAATTTGTATGTTATGAGAAGAAGCTAATGAGAATTTATGTTGTTTCACATTAGATGATCACTGTTGAATTGTTATGGTGATTGATGAATGAGATGAGTATTCTCTTTATTGATTTCCAAGTGTCTAAGCCTAGTAATCTAATCCTATTAAGTACATGAGATTGTTGAGAAAGGTTAAGGTTGGTCTAGCCAATGTTATGAGTGTCTCTTTTAAATATACCAAGCCAAATCTCTAGCTATTGTGCTTTGAGCTTGACTATTTAGATCCTATTACTTAATTAAAATAGTTAATTCAATTGACTATTGGACTTAACCTACATTAACATGGAGACCTTTTAGGCCTCCGCAATAGCTGAACATCTTTACGGCCATGGCTCATTCAAGAATATATCTAGTACATAGCTATGTTATGGATTATATTTTAGGATTAAGTTTAACTAAAGAAATGTGTTAACTTAAAAAATTGTGCCTTGACTTGCACAACTTGGGTGTTTATAAAACACTAAGGTATCATTTTAGCAGATATAATTATTCCGACGTTTTGCATCTTCTCTCTCTATGATCAAACAAACTCAGATGCATCAAATACTAAATCCTAAGAGTACGGTATATTTTGGGATTGCTACGCATTGCCCTTAACTTAGATGCATCCTGTAAGGAAGATTCACCTTAAGCCTTAGTAAATCTCTATTTAGTAGACATAGAATTCTTTAAGTAAAACAACTATAGCGTCTGTGAATCTTTTCATTTTTTAAAGACGAATCACTGCGGGACCGGAAGCGGGATAAAGATGAGAAGTAATTTCGTAAATCTGAATAGGATAGACATCCCTTGCCAACTTTCAGCTCAGGGCAGCTTTAATTTGCTGGAGCAGCTGTGTAGGAGTAGTCTCGTGCTTTTATCAACCATTCATGCTTTCACTAGGTGGGAACTCTAGCTTGATGTAGGACCGTAGTGGGAGCAGACATCAAATCAGATAGGGTCCCGTTCCTTCATTAGCAAAAGAGAAAAAACTAAAAGCAAATCTCATTACCGCCATTTCATGACATAATAGCTCATTTCAAGAAGATTTGAGCCATTCTACCGTCTCTATTCCCTTCTTCTTTACACTCTCTCTCACTCAAGTCAATTATGTCGCGCACTTATGCTCCAAGTTTGGCTCCGGTCGCTGTTACTAGCTAACTCCTAATTCCACATGACAATGGCATGGGCATCCACGTGAACTGGACCCTCAGCAATCTTTTGGTCACCATGCACCTTCACTTTGCGTGTATATATATTTTCATGTCCTTTATGAACAATGTCACAAAGTGTCATGTCTCTCACCCCCACAAAAGGAGGGGAAAAAAAAAAGGAAAAAAATTTCTCATTACTGTTTTTATCCCATCCGTCGTTTCTTTTATGTTGCTATGCATGGTAAATAATTAATATAGGACTTATTTTTCTTTTCTTGTTTATACAGGACACTCTTTTTTTTTTTTTTTTGGGGGGGGGGGGTGTTTGTGGGTGGGTGTGGGGTGGTGGGGTTAGGGGAGGAACGTGTTGCACATCCTTTATGGCTTTGCTTTTAAGTTACTATATTAACCAAAGATGAGTAAATTTTGGTCCATACCCATATCCTTAACGCATTATATTTGTGGACCTTCGTATGGTATTTACCGTTCGATCATTCATCAAAGTGACCTTGTCGTTTCTTTGTGTATTCATCGATAGAAAGAAAATACCTCCACGTAAGTCAATAACAACCATGAATTCGATTTATGGTACCTAGCTGATAGTTCAACATAATGCTAGCTTTATCCGAAGGAAGGGAAATATCATGGGTCCACGCTTAATGGGTTTTCTTTTTCTATCTTTATCTGTAATTTATCGGGTTAAATTATAGGGTATTTATTGTAAGAATAAGGTTTATGGGAAAAGCGAGGTGAGTAATTATTTTGCCTACGTACGTGTTAGGTTTAGTTAACATAATTAACGTTGATTCAACTATCAATAATAATTATTGGGTGACATTTGTGTTTGTTGTTGAGACTATAGTAGGGATAGGTGAGTCATGAATCAAGTGTCCATCATCTACTAAGGGGTGAGCATTTGAAATGAAGTAGATAGTAACTTGACTGTTGAGGCCACTAGGAGGTTAGGTATATTGCAATATGGTGGAGCTATGATTGATATGAGTCACATCCTTGTACAATCCATGGGTTACACTTAAAGTTGTAAATGATTTAATCCAAATCAAGCTTTTGAAAGCTCAAGCTCCACTCGTAAGTAAAACTATTAAGCTTGAGCTAAGTTGAGTTTTTGTTGAGCTTAAAAATTACAAATTCAAGCTGAACTCATTTAGATAAATGGACTTGAGCTTGTTTACATAAATGAGCTAGAACTTAAGCTTGTATAGATAAATGAGCCTAAACAAATCTAAACTTGAATTTGCTTAATTTTTCTTATAGTTATGTTAATGATTTTTAATTATTTATATTTTGTCTTATATTTTTAAGGTTTTTTTATTATTTTTTTAATTATATTATTCTCATTCTTATCTTTGTAAATTATATTTTTAGTATATTAAGATTTTTAATATAACAAGTCAGCTCTTGAGCTAACTCATTAATAATATAAATGCACTTGCTAAGATTCTAAACTCAACTTAGTTAAATAAATAAGCTTTATTTTAAAGTTAAGCTTCACTTGTTTACCAATTGAGCTCAAACTAAGTTGAGTTTAAAACAACTTAAGTTTGAGCAACTCACGAGTAGTTTGACTCATTTATAACTGTAATACTCTTGAACTTGGAGCATCACAACCCGTCACGTGTCACTACTACCCAGTGACATGCTAAAGTTTTAAAACTCCTTCATACTTCAAAACCTTATCATTTACATTATCCATCATACTATTATAACTATAATCAAATGAATGACTCACAGATAAGTTATTCCAAATTTCATTATTTAACAACAAAATCTCAAACTACAATTTATCTCCATAACTTCAATTAACAAATAAAACATCAAATTACAAATACTCAGAATTCTTCTCTCTTCCTCCACATAATAATAGTGTTCTCTCCCCATGTCATCCAAGTTGTGTCCCCCAAGTTCCTATTCTCGTCATACTCAAGTTGCTCGTCATTTTTGCCTACAACAAAAAAATATATATATATAGGAAGGGCGGTGAGCCTAAGCTTAATACACGAGTACTATACCAACATGCACATGACACACCACAATAATAGCGCATGCATATATGCAACATTTATCCACAACACATTCACCATTCAACTCACACATGAACACCAAAATAAATTATACCACAAAGGGGTACTCATGACCTTGGCATACACAACATTTGTCCTAATGGGAATTGCTACTACGAGCCTTGTCTAACCCTAAAGGGAGCTACCACTGTAACCCTGTCTAAACTTAATCTACCTCAGGTCATTTCAATACACCAATCCACCAAGGACAATGTGGCATACTGATCATCGAGGTACCCCCTAGGAATCTGCTACTACGGGCCCCTAGGCTAAGCCAAGCACAAGCAACATATTTCATTCAACATATAACATTGTATTACTTCATGATACCACTTAATTCACATAATAACTTAGTATTTCATTATTTTGCATATAACTCATTAGATAGCTTCCTAACAATCACATACAACAAACAAAGTAAACACGTACCTGGAATCCTAGCCTTAAGCACTTTTTGTCCCAAACTTAAGCTAAATTGATATCTATATGATCAACAAGACATCATTCTTAGTACTAATCCGAATATAATGTATTTCTCCTAATTCCTCTTAATCTATTAGGTTATCTACAGTTATACTAATTATCTTGATTGTATGGAACTTAGTTAATTAAGAAGGTAATTTGATATATGTTGATAATGTTCATCACTTAACACAACCATGTCGAAGACCATGTTGCTTAACACGGGCTATTAGACGACCGTGTTAAAGGTCATGTATCTTTCAGTGAGATTTGGCTTCAACACTGTTAGAATACGGCCGTGTTATGAGGTCATATTTCTCTTGATTCAACACAGTCGAAACATGATTGTGTTGGAAGGCTGTGTATCTCTCTACATAACTTTTGAACTCAACACAATCGAAACACAACCATGTTAGATGGTCATATATCTTTTCGTATAACTTTTAAATTCAATACAATTGTAACACGACTGTGTTGGGGGGCTGTGTATCTCTCGGCTAAATCCACAAACCCTATTTATTTTACTCCAAATTCGTTCCTCTTTATCCCTAAACTCCATAAACCTTTAAAATGTGTAAATACTCCTCAATTAACCTAAGTTAAAATACTTACATCGAACTTCCCATGTATCGACTACTTGATCCGGGACCCTTATCTTTACTTTCCTTGTACACAACCAAAAATCATTCCGTGATTGGTCTTCACTTGTTAGAATAGTTCTTGAAAAATTCCCAAATCGTTAACTTTTGTTATGCTGCGATAACTCCTCGGATTACTTTAGGTTTTCCTAAAGAAGATCTCTCTGTCTTTTTGTGCCACTCGATCTCTTTAAGTAGCTATTGTAAGAGTTTATAGAAAAAGGAGAACCCTAGGTTAGTTTGCTTATATATAGTCTCACTAGGAAAAGATGAAACTGCCCTTATCCCATTTCTACTATTTATAACTTTGCTACTCTTTATATTTATACATATGTTTATTTATTTATTTATATATATATATATATATATATAAATGTGTATTACATTCTCCCCCCCTTATTAAAACTTTTGTCCTCGAATGTTACCTAGAATTAAGAAGAGTTCTAGATACTTTCTCTTCATTCCTTCTTCTAATTCCCATATCACCTCTCATTTTTTTAGTTTGTCCATTGCACATTGAAATAAGGAATTCTTCTTCTCTTTAGCACTTGTTCCTTGGTATCCACTGATGAGGATCATCTAGCATCACAAAGAAAGGAACCAAAATCTCATGATCCATTACATGGTATTGGAGGCCCGATGACTCGAGCTAGAGCTAAAAAGATGAACGAAGCTCTACAAGGACTAGTCATGGACTTGTAGGCCCAAGAATCAAGCTACATAGAAGGAAAACATACATGTGTTAACTTGATTCACATGACCATGGAAGGATGAAATATTTTAGGAATATTATATATTTGCATGGACACTACATTAGAGGATACATTCGATTTTGTAATTATTTGTTTGTTTGTTTTCCATGTTATTTAGTTACCTACTTGGTGACACAAGAATAAGGATAGAATAGGTAACTTAGGATTTCCATATTGTGTTGTGTGCTATATATATGACCGTGCTAGGGGCCGACTAAAAGACAACTTTGATATATGAAAACACATCTGTTTTCGTGAGATACGAAATACCTCTTTTTGTTCTTCTGCAAAAGAACTTTTCCATAGAATTCTTAACCGAATTACTGGGAATACCTATTGATAACTTATGTTACAGTCAACGGGTTCGATTGGGGTCTAGTTACGCATCGCTTATTCAAGACAATCCTTAGGGTAATTGAAACCAACTAGCATTGTCAGGGTTCTAGGTCTAATATACCAAGGGTTTCACGTATCATCCACTATCCTCACCAATTTCTCTATAAAGGACAAGTATGGCTATACCTTCAAAGGTTCTAAGGCCATCACTTGATCTGGGTTTGGTACAAACTTTCTTAACATCAATACATGAAATACATCATGTACTCCGACTGGACTTGGCGATAGGGCCAACTTGTATGGAACTTTCCCGGCTCTTTCTAGAATTTCAAATGGACCCACATAGCTTGGATTCAACTTACCCTGCAGTCCAAACTTGATTACCCCTTTAGTTGGAGATATCTTCAATAAGACTTTATCTCCCACTTGAAACTCTAGAGGGCATCGCCGTTTCTCTACATAACCATTCTGGCGACTTTGGACTAATAGAATTCGTTGCCTTATTACTTTAACCTTGTCTACTGTTTCCTGTACTATCTTTGGCCCCAATACCCATCTTTCTCCTACTTCATCCGAATGTAAGGGAGATCTGCACTTCCTATCATATAATGCTTCATAGGGGCTTGGTAACTGTTGTTATAAGCAAATTCTACTAAAGGTAAATGATGACTCTAGTTACCCCCTTGATCCAAGATACAAGCTTGTAGTAAAACTTCCAGAATTTGAATAGTTCTTTCAAACTGCCCATCCATTTGAGGTTGAAATGTTGTACTAAACTGGAGTTTGGTTCCTAGAGCTTGATGTAGACTTTTCTAGGCTCACAAACTGAGTATTCCTGTCAAATGTAATCATAGCTGGAATCCCGTGTAATTTGACAATCTCTTTGATATGCATTTAAGCAAGCTTTTCTAGTCTATAATCCACCTTAATTGGCAGGAAATGAGTGGACTTGGTTAATCTATCTACTATCACCCAAATCACATCATATTTCTCCTTTGTTCTCATGAGTGTTGCAACAAAATCTATAGTTACATGTTCCCACTTCCATTCAGGTATAGGAAGAGGTTGTAACTCATCGACTGGTCTTTAGTGTTCAATCCTCATTTGCTGACAAGTGAGACACTTAGACATATATTCTGCTATCTCCCGTTTCATATTTTCCACTAGTAAGTGTTCTTGAGATCCTTGTACATCTTGGTGCTTCCTAGGTGTACTATATACCCTAAGTAATGAGCTTCCTTCATAATCTTCTTCTTTAATTCTATGTTATTTAGAACATATCATCTTTTACCATACTTGATTACCCCTTTAGTGTTTAACACAAATTCCGTAGCTTCACCCTGTTCTAATTTGTTCCTTATCTTCTAAATTTCAGGATCTTCCATTTGTGCAGTTTTAATCTGATCTATAAGATTGGGTTAGATACTAATTGTAGCCAACCTATTTTCCACTTCTCGTGCCACCACTTCCAATTTTAGCTTATCCATACCTTCTAATATCTTCTTATAGGATGTGATTAATCCTACAATATTTATGTGCTTCTTCCTACTTATGTATCTGCAGCCATATTTGCATTTTAGGGTGAGAATGTGATAGAGATCGAGAGGCATCCAACACTAAGGAGCTAGTCAAAGCTAATGACCCTTTACAAGGTATCGGGGGTCCTATGACACGATCACGGACCAAGCAAATGGAGGAGGCATTGCAAGGGTTGATTGCGGAACTTCAAGAGCAAGAGATGATTCGAATTCGACACAACTCTAACACAATTCCTAAGCTTATGAACATCATATATCAAAGTGGAGACGAAGCAGAGGACATCAGAATTTGCATTGACGACTACCAGCGAAGGAAAGGCCACCAACCTATTACCTAGGCTGCCGGCCTAGAATTGGCCGGCCTTTAAAAGGCAAGGTACGCCAGCTATGAAGGCTGCCAACCTTGAAATTTACACCGCCGGCCTAACCCATCCATTGTTTTTTTTTATTTCAAAGCCGGCCCTGGAAGTATTTAAGCCACAAGCTTTTAATTAATGATGAATATAAACTACTTTGTACGACATTTGAAAGGTCATTACCAGATTTATCATATTGTGAATGAGATTTTTGAGAGAGTTCTCTCTTCCTTTAGTTCTTGCGAATAGAACTAATCTTCATTTCTTCATCCTAAATTCTTGGGGAAATCGATCTGTGATAGCTTAGTGATAGGAATAAAAATCCGACAAGACCTATCTTTAGGGCAAGAACTGAAAGATTTCAAATCTTGGCGTTGAGGGTCCATTTTGAGCAGATCGACCCCGAAATTATTTATATATTAACCTCTTTTCTATTATTCTTGTATTTTGTTTTCCAACAGGCACACTTATCATATTCTATAAGGCAATGGACAAACTCCCTCAGACTCAGTTTGTGGGTTATCCATGGACCGACCTGATCCGGCGATGAGCTAGGTCGTTGGATCCTATAGAAGACCAGCATCTTAAAGACCATTTCTTTTACATATCTATTCTTTTATGAACTATTTTGGTTTTGGGACACTTTTATTTCCTTGTAATTTTCATTTAGGGCTAGCCACCTTAAAAGTGACAAACTTGTAATTTTGAGCACTTTTTAACCCTAGGAGTAGCAAGTATAAATACTTGCTTAAGAGAGGGTTTGAGGAGGCTTATTTTTGCAGAACAAACACTTCACATTTCGTGAGAGGGCTTAGGATTTCCTAATTCCAAAATTCTCTTATCAATTTCAATCCCAAGAAGTTGGAATTGTGGCGAGTGCAACAAGGAGAAATCATGAGTAATATCGATTCATCTTTGTTGTTGTTCATTTCTTCTCTAGTGAGTCATATCTACGGTTGGTTTGAATCTTTCTTAGGCTTATTAGTGATTGTAATTCGTGGATAATCATCTTGTAAAGGTTGATTGTTCATTGAGATTGAATGCTTCTTAGTGATTGGCGTGAATTGGCATTATTGGAAGGATTTGAGATCATGGTTTTGTGCTTGTCTTTATTGCTTCCTTTTGATCTGATTTTACGTGAACCTCATGTTCTCTTGTAGTTATTTGGTTAATATTATCATTAGAGATTACAATTGAATCATTTGAACAACAATTTCCATCAAAATCTACAAGGTGTGCACGTGAAATTGCCCTCAAGTGAACCAGTTTATGTTTTGTGAATTGAGGTGTTTTCCTTGATTCTTTTGATTGTGCTTAAGCTTGGAATTAGGCACATCATTATTTTGGTATCAGAGCACAAGTTGAGAGAAGGGATTAAGTGTTGGTTAATTTCGTGATTAGGGTTCTTCGTATTTGAACCGAAATTGTGTGTTGTGGATTTGAGTTGCAAAATTGTCTTGATTGAGAATCTAATTTGTTGCTTGTTGAAGTTGGATTGGAGGGATTGTTGTAGCTTCTTGAGACTAATTATTTTCGTGGAAAGGAAGAAGAATAGAAGTGTTGTTAATTCAACATTTTGTGAAATTAAAAAAAAAATTGCCTTTTCTTGTCATGACTAGCTTGTTGCGTGGAGGAGGTTGTGAAGCTTGTTGTTGTGCGAATCTTTGTGCAATTCGGAGTTGGAGCATTTGCAATTTCCAGATTTGAAGTGTGTGGGAGGATAAGCATTCATTTGAAATTCAAATACCTTCTTTAAGTTTGAAAGCAATTCATTGAGTAGTATTGAATAAGTGTTATTTGAATTTGAATTGTTTTTTACCATTTGTGGAGAAGGTTGCATTTAGTGGAGTGATTTCAATTTTGAATTTTGTTGCTGCCATTGCTTTGGTTTATGGTGGGAATTTGTGGAAGTTGTGTGGAGCAAGGTGCTGCACATTGAGGCTAAAGTGTGAGAGTGTATTACAAGGTTAACAAACCGTGAAGGGGAAGAGTGGTGTTTCAATTGTGAAGTAAAATTGTGTAGTGTGTGCATTTTTGGACATTGGAGGAATCATAATTATTATTTTCATATTTGAAATCAGAATTGAAAGTATACATTAAGAGGTCAATTTGAAATCTCAAATACACATTAAGTCATAATTAATTGTGTATCATTTGAATTTGAAAAGCCTCTTACCATTTGTGGAGTTGTGCACTTATTGAACAAGCTGCCTTATCTTGTGTTGAAGTTGCGGTTTTGGTTATATTTTGTGGAAGTGAATTATGCCATGGCTAGAGGAGTGTAGTTAGAGTTAAATTCTTGTTAATTTAGTAGAGGTTGTGTACATTTGACATTGGTTATTGTATGTGTTGTCAAGGACTTTGTTAGTAGTGGCATAAAGCATCTTGAACCGTGAGCATAAGCGGACTTTTGTGGCAGTGGATGGTGTGTTGTGTGAGTATTTTCCTTGCTGCCCATTGTGTATTTAAGTGGTGAGAAATCAAGGCAAGAATAAGGAAAGTGAGTAGTAGAATTTAAAATTCAAACAAGTCATTAAATGTGTGAAAGTAATTGAACTAGTTACTTAAACACTTGTTAATGAATTTAATTCTATCTACTTGAAAGTAGTTGAGTGTACTTCATTTGTGGTTTGGTTGTGTACTTGAACTTTGGAAGTGTGAAGATAATTATTGCTGTTGGGTTTGAACACAATCATGTCTAGTGAAATGTTTCATTATGCCAATGTATTGCGTCGGACATTGACTACATTTACTACTAAGGATGACGAACAAAGGGAAAACTTGTTCCATACTTCTTGTAGGGTATAAGGAAATTTATGTGTCTTTATAGTTGATGGTGGTAGTTGCACCAATGTGGTAGCAGCATCGATGGTATCGAAACTAAAACTTGCTATTACTCCACATCCTAAACTGTATACATTGCATTGGCTTAATGATCAGGGGAGTTTGCATGTAACCCAAAGAGCTAGAGTACCATTCAGTGTAGGGGATAAATACTTTGATGAGATTGAGTGTGATATTGTGCCTATGTGTACATCCCATATATTGCTTGGCAGGCCTTGGTTATATGATAAGAGGGTTTTACATGATGGGCTCAGGAATACTTATGTATTCCAAAAGGAGGGAAAACGAATTATTCTGAATCCGATGTTGCCTTCAGAAGTTTTAAGGGTTCAGTAACAAATCAATAGACCATCAGCGGGCCATGAGCAGTCGAACAAACCTTTAGAGCACAAAATTTTTCAGACACAGATGTGCTAACCTTCAGAGGATCCTAATGATCATAGTCAGACGAGCAGACCACTAGAGAGCCAGACTGTTCAGAGACAGTTATGTTCACCTTCAGAGGTTTTAGAGGGTAATGAGCAGTTGGGCCAACCATTAGAAGACCATGAGGATAAGCAACATACAGATGAGTTAGAAAAAGAGGAAACAGTTTCAGTGGAACAGGTTGATACAGGGGTAACTTTAGTGGATAATGGGTCATTATTTGTGTTGCAGAAGAGATACATCCTGGAAATGGAGGAGAGAAGACAATCACCACCTGTAGTATTTCAGATATTGGGATTCTGCAGAGATATTTCTTCAGGTGACTTGCTAGGAGGAAACAAAGTCTCTACTGCATTTGATCTACTAGATTTGAGGACAAATCTTTTTGAGGCCTGAGGAGATGATAGGAATAAAAATCCAACAAGACCTATCTTTAAGGCAAGAACTGAAGGATTTCAAATCTTGGCGTTGAGGGCCCATTTTGAGCAGATCGACCCCGAAATTATTTATATATTACACTCTTTTCTATTATTCTTGTATTTTGTTTTCCAACAGGCACACTTATCATATTCTATAGGGCAATGGACAACCTCCCTCAGACTCAGCTTGTGGGTTATCCATGGACTGACCTGAACCAGCGATGAGCTAGGCCGTTGGATCCTATAGAAGACCAACATCTTGAAGACCATTTCTTTTTTATATTTATTCTTTTATGAACTATTTTGGTTCTGGGACACTTTTATTTCCTTGTAATTTTCATTTAGGGCTAGCCACCTTAAAAGTGACAAACTTGTAATTTTGAGCACTTTTTAACCCTAGGAGTAGCAAGTATAAATACTTGCTTAAGAGAGGGTTTGAGGAGGCTTATTTTTGCAGAACAAACACTTCACATTTCGTGAGAGGGCTTAGGGTTTCCTAATTCCAAAATTCTCTTATCAATTTCAATCCCAAGAAGTTGGAATTATGGCGAGTGCAACAAGGAGAAATCGTGAGTAATATCGATTCATCTTTGTTGTTGTTCATTTCTTCTCTAGTGAGTCATATCTAGGGTTGATTTGAATCTTTCTTGGGCTTATTAGTGATTGTAATTCGTGGATAATCATCTTGTAAAGGTTGATTGTTCATTGAGATTGAATGCTTCTTAGTGATTGGCGTGAATTAGCATTATTGGAAGGATTTGAGATCACAGTTTTGTGCTTGTCTTTATTGCTTCCTTTTGATCTGATTTTACGTGAACCTCATGTTCTCTTGTGGTTATTTGGTTAATATTATCATTAGAGATTACAATTGAATCATTTGAACAACAATTTCCATTAAAATCTACAAGGTGTGCACGTGAAATTGCCCTCAAGTGAACCAGTTTGTGTTTTGTGAATTGAGGTGTTTTCCTTGATTCTTTTGATTGTGCTTAAGCTTGGAATTAGGCACATCACTTAGGTTCCATTCGGCATGTTCGATTGGGGTCAGGTTACGTTTAATTCATTCGATTCAATTTCGATTCTAGGGTTTGAATCCTTATTGATCATTGGGTCTTAGATCGATATCTAGGGTTTGCGTCATTTGGTATCAGAGACGAGGCTCATTGAATCGGGTAATTTCTATCTTTGTTCATATTTTATTTGTTCACTAATTGTGTGAATTTTCTTTCATAGTCTATTAAAAAAAATAGTTCATAGGAATTTGGCTCGTTAATTCCATTGTTTATTACTGTCGTTGTTTGGTCGCACAATTGCTTCTTGTGATTTCCCATTGTTCCAAATTCCATTGGCATATAATATATATATTTATACATTCCGTTGCCGATTTCATTAAAGGACTTAGAATCCTTTTTCATTGTCTCCTTCAGCCAATAGATCCACTTACTCGTTGTTTATTCTAGTTGAGGAATATCACATTCCAAATAGCAATTCTTGGCATGAAATAAAAAAAAAAGGGGGGGGGGGTTGTTGAATGTTGATTGAATTCCCATTGATATTTTATTTCATTGGATAAACTATCCGAGTTCATTGTTTTTCCTATCAAGTCATTCATATTCCATTCCGGTCATTGAGTTTGTCATCGTTATTCGTTGCTTAATTTTTTTTTTTTTGAGTTGTCACGTTGATTTATCCTAATCGTTTATTTGAAGAAATTTCGTTGAGTTAGTTCTAGAACAAGGACTTGTAAAGGAAAAATAGAGTGTGAGATTAATATCGTGAGAAGTCCCAAAATTTGTGTTACACACGAGTGAATTTTCATCTTTGAGTGTAAACACGTGAGGGAGTGAATTGTGAGGCCTTGATATATTTTTATTACTAACGTTCTTTGTTGCAGCAAACATGTCTGGCCAAAGTTCACCTAAAAGGGAGAAGGGAGTAGGAGATAATAAGTTGATGTTTGATGCGTTGGTGAGTGAGATGAGAAAAATGATGAGGGCTGAGTTGGAGCTAGTCCAACAAAGGATAGATAGGATGGAGCAGAGTAGGGAGCCCACGAGTAGCACTATAGTGGATCGAAGATTTGAGAGGCTTTCGAGGAGGGGAGTGAGAATGGAATTAGAAGAAGATACTGAAGTGGGAGAGTATAATTTTGTGATGGGGAGAGACAATACCCAAAGGAGAGATAATAATTTGGGTAGCATAAAGATGAAAATACCACCCTTTCAAGGGAAGAATGACCCCGAATTACACTTTGAGTGGGAGCAAAAGGTTGATCACATATTTGAGTGCCATAATTATTTAGAGGATAAGTAGATTAAACTTGCAGTAGTCGAATTCATTGACTATGCGAGTGTATGGTGGGATCAACTGGTTAGAAATAGAAGACGATATGGGGAGAGACCTGTCAGCACATGGGATGAGATGAAAACAATCATGCAGAAGAGGTACATTCCTACTCATTATTTTAGGGATTTACATAGGAAACTACAAAGCTTGACATAAGGGTCCAAAAGTGTAGAGGATTACTTTAAAGAAATGGAAATAGCCATGATTAGAGCTAAAGTAGAAGAGGATGATGAAGCTACAATGGCTAGGTTCATTACTGGCTTGAATAAGGAGATCGCTGATATCGTTGATCTACAGCATTTTGTAGATATTGAGGAATTGTTGCATAAGGCGATCAAGATTGAGAAGCAACTGAAGGCAAAGAGTACTTCAAGGTATAATCCAGCTTCAAGTTCTTCTAGGTATAATTCAACTTCTAGTTCATCATGGAAGTCGAATTGGAAGAATAATAAATCATCACCAAAAGCTAAGGAGGAAGAGAAGGCTAAGGCACCAGCATCTTATTCGAAAGGTAACATTGAAACCAAATCTACTTCTAGATTATGTGACATTAAGTGTTTCAGGTGCCAGGGATATGGGCATATTGCATCGCAGTGTCTAAACACTAAGGCGATGATCCTTTTGGGGAGTGGTGATGTGGAGAGTGTGAGTTCAGGGGATGATGATGATATGCCCCCACTGGAAGATTGTAGTGATGTGGATATGGAAGGTCCTGTAAAGGGAGAATTTCTTGTCACCAGGTGGATTCTCAATACTCAATCTAAGAATAAGGGTGATGAAGTACAGCGAGAGCATATCTTCCATACTAGATGCCATGTGAATAACAAGGTGTGTAGTTTGATTATTGATAGTGGTAGCTATACAAATGTTGCTAGCATGTTATTGGTTGATAAATTGAGCCTGAAAACTGTGAACCATGATCAACCTTATAAGTTGTAGTGGTTGAGTGAATGTGGGGAGGTTAAAGTGACCAAGAGGGTACTGGTTTCTTTCTCTATAGGGAAATACCATGATGAGGTATTGTATGATGTGGTACCTATGCAGGCTTGCCACATCTTATTGGGGCGACCTTGGCAGTTTAATAGAAAGGTTACCCTTGATGGGTATCATATTAGGTATTCCTTTATTCTAAACAAAAGACAGGTGGTCTTGACACCCCTTAATCCTTGGGAGGCTAGTGAGGATCAGTTGAGGATTGCTAGAGAGTTTAGAGAGAGAGGGAAACATAAGATTGAACAAGAAAAGAAAAGTGAGATTGTGAATGCGAGTGGTAAAAATACACTTGTGAGCCATGAGAGAAAAGACTTAGAGGGAAACACGAGTGAAATTGGCAAGGTAAGTGAGATTGAAGGTGCCTTGAAGGTAAAACAGCACTTACTTGTACTGATGTACAAGGATGTTTATTTTTCCACTGACCATCTTAACCCTTCTTTATCTGCAGTTGTTGTTTCTCTTTTGTAGGAGTTTGCTGACTTGTTCCCTGATGAGATACCTAGTGGATTACCTCCATTGAGAGGTATTGAGCATCAAATCGACTTCGTTCCAAGTGCCTCAATTCCAAATAGACCAGCCTATAGTACAAATCCAGAGGAGACAAAGGAGATTCAGAGGCAAGTGGATGAACTGGTAGAAAGGGGTTTTGTGAAAGAGAGCCTTAGCCCATGTTCGGTTCCTGTTATTCTAGTTCCAAAGAAGGATGGATCATGGCACATGTGTGTGGATTGTCGAGCCATCAACAAAATCACAGTTAAGTACCGACATCCCATACCTAGGCTTGATGATATGTTAGATGAACTGCATAGTGCGTGTTTATTTTCAAAGGTTGATTTAAAGAATGGTTATTACCAAATATGTATGAGAGAAGGAGATGAATGGAAAACCGCTTTTAAAACCAAATATGGTCTCTATGAGTGGTTAGTAATGCCTTTCGGTTTAACAAATGCACTAAGTATGTTTATGAGATTAATGAATCATGTTCTTTATACTTTCATAGGAAAATTTATTGTAGTTTATTTTGATGACATTTTAGTCTACAGTAAAAGTCTAGAAGAACATGTTCAGCATTTGCAAATGGTTTTCACTGCTTTGAGAGAAAGTAAGTTATTTGCAAATTTAAAGAAATGTACCTTTTGCATGGAGTCTGTGGTGTTTTTGGGTTTTATTGTAGGCACACAGGGGATTTCTATTGATGAGGAGAAGGTAAAAGCAATCAAGGAATGGCTAACACCTATGAATGCTAATGAGGTAAGAAGTTTTCATGGCTTAGCAAGCTTTTATAGGAGATTTGTGAGGGATTTTAGTTCTATAGCTGCTCCTTTAAATGACCTTGTTAAAAAGAATGCTGAGTTTAGGTGGACTGAAATACATGAGAAAGCTTTCAAAACTTTGAAAGAAAAGCTGACCAATGCACCTTTGCTTGTTCTACCTAATTTTGAAAAAGTCTTTGAAATTGAATGTGATGCTTCTGGGAAAGGTATTGGTGGTGTTTTGATGCAGGATTCCAAGCCAATTGCTTACTTTAGTGAAGAGCTTAATAGGGCGGCATTGAATTATCCTACCTATGATAAGGAGCTATACGCATTAGTGAGGACTTTACAAACTTAGTAGCACTGTCTATAGCCCAAGGAGTTCATTATCCACTCAGATCATGAAAGCTTGAAGTTCTTGAAGACTCAGGGTAAGTTAAACAAAAGGCATGCTAGGTGGCTAGAATTTATTGAACCTTTTACTTATGTTATCAAATACAAGCAAGGGAATGAAAATGTAGTGGCTGATGCACTATCCAAGAGGTATTTACTTTTGACCTCTTTACAAACAAAATTGCTTGGATTTGAGTTTATCAAGGATTTGTATGAGAATGATGCTGATTTTGGTCAAGTGTGGAGTGTTGTTTCTAAGCATGCATATGCTGATTTTTATAAGCATGAGGGCTTTCTGTTTAAGAAAGACAAACTTTGTGTTCCTAAATGTTCCTTGCGTGAATTGCTTGTTAGAGAAATACATGGGGGTGGACTAATGGGGCACTTTGGTATACAGAAAACTTTGGACATTTTGCATGAGCATTTTTACTGGCCTAGGATGAAACATGATGTGCAAGCTGTGTGTGAAAAATGCATTGTATGTAAACAGGCTAAATCCAAAGTAATGCCACATAGAGAATACATCCCATTACCTGTACCTCATCAGCCTTGGACTGACATTTCTATGGACTTTGTTCTAGGTTTGCCACGATCTAGTAATGGCAAGGATAGCATATTTGTTGTTGTTGATAGGTTTAGCAAAATGGCTCACTTCATTGCCTGTTCTAAAACTAATGATGCAACACATATTGCTAATTTATTCTTTAAAGAAATTGTGTGTTTGCATGGCCTGCTAAGGTCCATAGTAAGTGATAGGGATGTTAAGTTTCTCAGCCATTTCTGGCGCACTTTGTGGAACCGATTGGGAACTAAATTGTTATTTTCTACTGTTGCACATCCTCAGACGGATGGTCAAACACAAGTAGTTAATAGGACCCTTTTCACAATTGTTGCGTGCTGTTTTGAAAAAGAACTTAAAACAATGGGAAAATTGTTTGCCTCATGTTGAATTCGCATACAATAGAGCTATGCATTCTATTGCATCATACTCACCATTTGAGATTGTGTATGGATTTAATCCTTTGACTCCCTTGGATATTTTACCTTTGCCTCCTAACGAATTTGTTGATGTTGATGGAAAGAGAAAAGCAGAGTTAGTCAGGGAATTGCATGCCAAGGCCGAGCTAACATTGAGAAGAAGAATGAGCACTATGCTCGACAAGTAAACAAGGGTCGTGTCAAGCTTACCTTTCAACCTGGAAACTGGGTTTGGTTACATTTGAGAAAAGAAAGGTTTGCTACACAGTAGAAGTCTAAATTGCATCTTAAGGGAGATAGACCTTTTCAAGTGTTGGAGCGCGTTAACGGCAATGCTTACAAACTCGATTTGCCAAGTCAATACGGTAATGTAAGCGCTACTTTTAATGTTTCTAATCTTTCGTTATATGATGCAGGTGATTCGAGGATGAATCCTTTCAAGAAAGGGGGGAATGATAGAGATCGGGAGGCATCCAACACTCAGGAGCTAGTTAAAGCTAATGACCCTTTATAAGGTATCGAGGGTCCTATGAAACGATTACGGACCAAGCGAATGAAGGAGGCATTGCAAGTGTTGATTGTGGAACTTTAGGAGCAAGAGGTGATTCGAATTCGACACAACTCTAACACAAGCCCTAAGCTCATGAACATCATATATCAAAGTGGGGACGAAGTGGAGGCCATTGGAATTTGCATTGCCAACCACCAGCGAAGGAAAGGCCGCCAACCTATCACCTAGGCTGACGGCCTAGAATTGGCCGGCCTTTAAAAGGCAAGGTACGCCGGCTATGAAAGCTGCCGGCCTTGAAATTTACACCGCCGGCCTACTTGCCGACCTAATCCATCCGTTGTTTTTTTTATTTCAAAGCCCGCCCTGGATGTATTTAGGCCGCCGGCTTTTAATTAATGACGAATATAAACTCCTTTGTACGACATTTGAAAGGTCATTATCAGATTTATCATATTGTGAATGAGATTTTTGAGAGCGTTCTCTCTTCCTTTAGTTCTTGAGAATAGAACTAATCTTTATTTCTTCATCCTAAACTCTTGGGGAAATCGATCCGCGATAGCTTAGGTTCCATTCGGCGTGTTCGATTGGGGTCGGGTTACGTTTAATTCATTCGATTCTAGGGTTTGAATCCTTATTGATCGTTGGGTCTTAGATCGATATCTAGGGTTCGCGTCAGAATGAATTTTCACATCATAATCATTTATCAGTTCTAGCCACCTTCATTGCCTCATATTTAATTCATTCTAGGTAAAGAGATACTTTAAACTTTTATGATTTGTGAAGATTTTACACTTCTCCCCATAAAGATAGTGTCTCCAAATTTTTAGTGCCAAAATCACAACAGCTAATTCCAGGTCATGGGTAGGGTAATTCTTCTCATATTGTTTCAACTAGCGGGAGGCATATGTAATGACTTTCCCATTTTGCATAAGCATATACCCTAAACCTTGATTTGATGCATCACTAAATACTTCAAATTCTTCTCTCGATACTAGAGTTGTCATTAATTTATTTTTTAATGTCGTAAAGCTACCCTCACATTCCTCACTCCATACAAACTTGGCCTTTTTCTTCGTCAATTAAGTCAAGAGAGTTGCTAACCGGGAGAATCCTTCTACGAAGTGTCTATAGTACCCAGCTAATCCTAAAAAACTCTTTACTTCTGTTATAGTTCTTGGTTTTGGCTAATCACTTACTACCTTCACCTTCTCAAGGTCTATCGATATTCCATTCTTATTCACCACATGTCCTAAGAAGGATACCTGTTCCAACCAAAATTTGCACTTACTGAATTTTGCATAAAGCTTTTCTTCCCTAAGTCTTTCTAATACAGTTATGAGATGTACTTCATGTTCTTCTTTGCTCTTGGAATAGATGAAGACATCATCTATAAAAACCACTACAAATTGATCTAACCAGTCTTTGAGCACTCTATTCATGAGGTCTATGAAGACTGTTGGAGCATTTGTCAAACCAAAAGGCATCACTCGAAATTCATAATGCCCATACCGAGTTCTAAAAATAGTCTTTTGTATGTCTTCCTCCTTGATTCTTAATTGGTGGTACCTTGATCTTAAGTCAATTTTAGAGAAGACTTGAGCTCCTTGTAATTGATCAAATAAGTCATCTATCTTTGGGAGAGGGTATTTGTTCTTGATTATGACTCGGTTTAGCTCCTTATAATCTATTCACAACCTCATACTCCCATCCTTCTTCTTAACAAATAGCATTGGAACACCCCATGGTGAGACACTTGGTCTAATAAACCCACTATCCTAAAGCTCGTGAAGTTGAGTCTTTAATTCAGATAGTTCAATAGGTGCCATACTGTATGGTGCTTTAGATATGGGTGTTGTTCCTGATACAAGGTCAATATAGAACTCTATCTCTCTAGCTGGTGGTAAACTTGGCAAATTCTTAGGAAAAACATCTATATACTCATTCACTACATGCACAATTCTCAATTTCTTAACCTATCCTATCTCTATTGATAAGGCTAGCAATCTTCCGTTATTCCATAACTCGTATGTTAGAAGAGTCACAGGCCTCTATGGATCTAACTTGTATACAATTTGCTCCTCATCAAGAAAATCAAACTTAACCACTAGATTGTGATAATTTATAGTGGGATAGTACTTATACAACCAATTCACTCCTAAAATTAGATCAAACTCTATCATCTCTAATACAAACAATTCAGCTAGCATTTTCTTGCCATGTATTATAATCTCTACATCTTTACATATTCGTTCTAATGTCCCTCCTACTCTAAAAGGAGTATTTACAATCATAGCATTCTCTACTACAACAGGTTTTAATCCACATACATTTATAAACACAGGTGATATGCAAGAATAGGTTGCACCTATGTTAAACAATATATAAGTAGTATTCAAGTTTATAAGCAGTGTACCTGATATGGTATCTTGATCATGGCCATCTTATTGCTGCTACTGCTGTTGTAATGCAAACACCCTACCATGTGCCCTTTATCTTAGTCTTACATTCTAATTTCTACCTAGTGGCCCTCTAGGTACAATCTTTATAAGCTGTTGGGCATATGGGGGTGCAGTTGCTTGAGTATGTTGAGCACCACACTCGAATGATGTGTGCCCTCTTTACTTACAAGTATAATAGAAGGTTTGAGGGAGGGTCCTTTCAGTGCAAATCTTGTTGGTGTGTCATGTTTTGCCACAGGAGAAGCATGCCCCTTCTAGCCAATTAAACTGTTGTAGATCATGTGATCCTAAACATCTAGGAGATCTCACACCTTGAGCTCCCTGTAGTAGAGGAGGCAGTGTTAGAGGTGTAGGCCTAGTCTAAAGCAGTTTAGGTGCATAAGCCATAGGTTTAGTTGGATAATACCTGGCCTCTTCCTTTTATCAGCATAAGGTATGTTGGAAACAAACCCTTTTCCTAGAACCGATCCTGATATGCAGGATAGTTGTTCCTCTATTCTCTTTTTGCTCTACTCTAAGTATTTTTCTTTGTCGACTACTTTTGCATAAGTAGTCAACTGAAAAGCCCCCACTTCATGTTATAGGGTCAGCTCTAATCCCCTCAATAATCTTCTAGCTCGAGAAGCATCATCTCCTCTCATCACTTCTGGCAAGAATTTGCTTAAGCGATTCAACTCCACTTCATATGCCTCTACAGATCTACTACCTTGTTGATAGTTATAATAATCTACCTCCATTTTGTTCTTGATGCTGCTAGGCAAGTACTTTTCATAAAAGAGTTCCTTAAACCTCTACCATTGGTTAAGAGCTCCTATTAATCTGGACATACTAGTCCACCAATCTACATGATACACTCAGAACATATATATATAATGGGAGCGTAAATTGCAGCAAGTGCACTGGTCGTATCAAGTAATAAAGTGGCGAAAAGTAAGGTTGTCGATCCCTCGAGGAACCAATAGAGTACTAGATCTATGGCAATTCTTATCAATATCTAGGTGATTAAAAAGGGGTTTTGAAATGTCTAATCTAAAAATTTAACTTAAAGTAACAAGAAAAATTTTATGACGAATCTATCAATTATGAACAAGGGAAATTAGAATTCACCCTAGATTTGTTAATCAAATTGCTACCAAGTTATGTCAACTAGTGGTTATAAGGTTATTCAAGTGAGTTTAGAAAATCCTTTTTAGGGATGTTGACCTTAAATCAATTAGTCGGCTTCCGCGTCTCCAATTAACCAAGGAATCAAAATTATGTTCATACACCTCCCGATGCTACAAACAACTAATGCCCTAAATCAATTAACCCTAATCCCTTAGTGATTAATTAACAAGAAACATTGCATTGCGCCCTCCATAAACTCTAATTAAACCAATTATCGCAACTCCCGTATTGATAATCAATCTAATTAAGAATTCCTAACAAATCCTAATCAATTCCCGTATCAAAAGGATTTCTAACAATTATAATCAAAGACTGATTATAATTGAAATCAAAGGAATTGCAATCATGAATAATCCTAATAATTCCTAATTACATAACATGGCAACAATTATCCTTTTAACATTCTAGAGTTTCATCCAATTTCCCACAAGGATGATTTAGAACATTATAGTATGAGTTGCATAAAAACAATTGAAATAAAGAGGTGCAATGGAATTCATATTAAACAACTAATAAATGGCATAAAAGAAAATAAAGTAAATGAAACAATGGTTATAATCTTCAAGAGCTTCAATCTTCAAAAATGACTCCTTGAATTCTTCAATTGAAAGCAAACTTCAACAAAATGACATTCTTCCTTCAAACTAAACTTTGGAAAAATCTAAAGTACCTAAGGAAATTCTAATGATTCAAAAGAAAGACAAATGATGCTAAAACAAAGAAGAAGAACAAAAGGATTCTAAACAAAAGAAAGGATGGATTCTCCAACAAAAAGGGATGCTTCCAAGGTTCACACAAGGGGTCTATTTATAGATCCAAAGAGGAGGGGGATGAGGTGGATCTGATGAGGATTTGAGTCAGCAAATTAATTAGGATACGATTTTGGAGAGATTCTCGCAATGGATATCCGGGGAGTAATGAAGGCCGGCTCAAGGCCGGCGGCCTTGAATGTAGGCCGGCTTAAAGGCCGGCGGCTTTTCTTCTTTTTGAGGCCGGTTTAAAGGCCGGCTCAAGGCGCCAGGCGGCTTTGAATGTAGGCCGGCCCAAGGACGGCGGCCTTCAGTGCAATCCTTCGCTCACTTCTTAAATTTTGTGAAAAACTCCTCCAATTAACTTGTAATTTACTTTTGGGTCCTCAAAACCTGTATTTTCACAATAAATACCATTAAGTATCATTTCTTTATATTTTCTTATAATATTAAAATAAATTTAATATAAGTCCAAAAGAAAATATAAGTATAATGTGATCTTATCAACATCCCCACACTTGAACTTTTGCTTGTCCTCAAGCAAAATAATTGATTTAAACAAGAGAAATCCATCATTGAACTTCTGGTGCCCATTGTTCTGACCATACTGAAATTTGTAACTAGTATATCTAGTTGAAATTTAGTAGTTAATCTAAATACAACAGATTTTTAATCCCAGTGTTTAACAATAGAAAACAATACTTAGTCCATAAGGAAAAACATTCATTTAAACTTCATTGGTTATTAGCAAGTATCATCTCCCTCAATTTTACTTCTCTAAACAAGATAACAAGGAGTGAAAGCATATGGTATCCATTTTTTCCTAGAATTTCTCCCCTTTTTTTTTTTTTTTTTTTTTTTGTTTATTTGCCTTGATTGGCAGCGGAGTGAGACTTCACTCTTCTGAGGGACCAAAGCTCGCCCATGTCAACCTGACTTTCATTAAGGTACTAAATTTTTGCCTTTCCGCCCTTCTCGTTATTGTGAGTTCATTGAGTCGGCACATCCTGGGCTTATCGCCTAAGTGACCAGGTTTTAAAGGGACCCCTACGAACTCTTCCTCACACTAACATTTAAGATTGGATACTCTTAACTCACTTTCCTGAGTTATTGGAGTAAAGGCTCTTTTTTTTTTTTTTTTTTTTTTTTTTTTTTAAGGGATCACTAAGTAAAATATTTCTTTTACCTCTTTCACTAGGTGTTAAGGTATTCTCAAAGAAATTTCAATAGAGATTTATCCCAACCAATTTTTCCTTGAAGTAAACTTGCTTGTTTTTTCAACTTAAGGACTCAATCTCAAGTTCAAAGGCTCAACATAGGGTAAACCCCGTTCTCTAGAGATTTTACTCTTAAATTTTAACTATGTAAACTAGTCACAACAATTGGCGAGTAGGGCACCAATCTAATTCAATTTCAGGATTTCATTGAAAACACTTAAGGACATAAATAAAGCATGGGATTTGTAAGCTCATGATGTGTGCAATTATACTTCTACATTTATAATCCCTTCCCCACACTTAAATTGGACAATGTCCTCATTGTTCCTAATATATCACAAAATTAAGGAAACGAATGTCAATGCAGAAATTGAAATACTGGTACTTCCCTGGTATAAAATTGTTCATCAGGAAGAAAATTCCTCCTAAAATGTCTGTCATCCTTGGAGTGTCTTGAATTCACCGGCAGCTCTTATCCAGCCTTGAATTAGTTTTTTTTTTTTTTTTTTTTTTTTTTTTTTTTTTTTTTTTTTTAACGAAACTATTATAGATACTTATTAAGCATGGGCTGCCTCCCATGAAGCGCTTGTTTTATAGTCATCAGCCTGACTATCAGGGTTAGCTTACATCAAGGAGTTTAAACAACTCCTTCAACACCATCGTTTTCAGATTAGGATTCCAAGCTTCCTTCCATGGTATGGTGCCCTTCTTTTCAGCTTCCACCAATGTTTTGTAGGTAGATATCAACAAACTTACCTGCTGGATGTCTGCCCTTGACCATCCCAGGATTTCCCTATGTTCATCCAACTGGCCTTGAATCTGCTGCTGCAATTCTTTTGTCATAGGCGCTTGATTAATGTGAGGCCATGGATTTCCTAAATTCAGACACTTATAACCAAACAATTGATTAGAAAAGACATTAGGTTCAAGTGTCTGCATAGGCATTAGTGTCGGCACTGGTGGCTTCTCATAGTCGTCTGTCTTCTCAAAAGCAACAACATTTTCAGTCTGGGGTACTTGTTCACGACCTTTGTTTTCTTGCTCATCTTCATCCCCCCAATCATTTATCTCATTCAAGACAGCTTCAAGAGTGGTTTGCCCTACATCTTCCTCCACATCATTGTTAGTAATTTCACCCTCAGCAGATATGTCAGAATACATTGCTTTCTCATTAGACAAAAACACAGGATCATACATATCAAATGTTACCTGGTCATCTAGTGCTCTAAGGGTGAGCTTACCTTGTCCTACATCAATTAGAGCTTGACCTGTGGCTAGGAATGGTCTTCCTAAGATCATGGGTACCTCTCTATCTTCTTCCATTTCCAAGACTATAAAGTCAACTGGAAAGATGAATTTGTCCACTTTTACTAGGACATTCTCCACTATACCCTTTGGGTACTTGACACTTCTATCCGCAAGTTGTAAGGTAACGTGCGTCTCCTTACATTCTCCAAGTCCTAGTTTTTTGAAAATGGACAGAGGCATTAAATTTATACTTGCACCAGAATCTATAAGTACTTTATCAAAATTAAAATTACCAATAGTGCAAGGAACAGTAAAACTTCCCTGATCTCTTTGTTTTCTCGGCAAATTGGATAAATTCTTTTGTAAGATCATAGAACATTCCCCTATAAGCATCACTGGTTCATTCCCTTCAATCTTCCTCTTCTTTGTGAGTAAATCCTTCATGAACCTAGCATATGATGGCATCTGCTGAAGTGCCTCTGCAAAAGGACTGTTAATTTGCAATTTTTTAAAGACTTCTAAAAATTTAGCAAATTGTGAATCCAATTGTTGTTGCTTCAGCCTTCCTGGGAAAGGAATAGGAGGAACATATGCTTTCACTTTTGGTGAATTTTGCTTTGGCTCCTCTTCCTTTTGTTTCCCTTTATCTTTCCCCAGGTTAACCTCCTCTTCCTCAAGTTTCTTATCAATCAATTCCTTACCACTTCTTAACATAATAGCATTTACACCCATAGGATTTTGCTCAGTATTGCTAGGTAAAGACCCAGATGGTCTATTACTCAACTGTTGAGACATTTGACTAAGCTGATTTTCAAGATTCCTAATGGTGGCTTGTTGATTTTGCAACGTTGTGTCAGTCTTTTGCATATAACTTATCATGAGTTCTTCCATTTTAGACTGACCTTGCTGAGAAGAGGTATTATGATTAGGATATTGTTGATGGGGAGTATTATGATTAGGACCTTGCTTTTGAAATCCAGGGGGTTTAAGTGCGTTGTTATCATTTCTCCATGAGAAATTAGGATGGTTACGCCACCCTGGATTGTAGGTGTTTGAATAGGGTCCTTGATTTCCTCTTTGGAAATTGTTGACAAAATTTACTTGCTCTCCATGGGATGAGGAGGAAAAGTTTCTTGATGGGCACTCAAGAGTTGAGTGTGGTCCTGAGCATAACTCACAACAAGAAAATTGATTAACATTGAAAGAAGGTGCAGAGGTGAGTTTACTTACCTGGGCGGTAAGAGCAGAAATCTGAGCTGTTAAGGTGTCCATATCATTGACAGATGCCACTCTAGACTTACCTCTTTCATGTTGCCAATTATGTGCACTAGAGGCCATTTCATCTATCAAAGCACTAGCCTCATCATATGTCTTACTCATTAATGCACCACCAGAAGCAGCATCTACTAGAGATCTCAATGTGTCATCTAAACTGAGATAGAATATCTCAATAAGGAGATTATCTGGTAATCCATGATGGGGGCATTTTCTAATTGCCTCCTTGAATCTTTCCCATGCTTCATAAAGTGATTCACCACTAAACTTACTGAAGTTTGTGATGTCATTTCTTAACCTAGCAGTTCTAGATGGTGGAAAAAATCTCCTTAAAAATTTAGATGAGAGATCTACCCAAGTGGTTACAGAGTCTTGTGGCAATGAATTGTACCAAGCCCTAGCTTTTTCTCTAAGTGAAAATGGAAAAAGTTGTAGCCTAATTACATCATCAGATACATTATTCATTTTCACTGTATTACAATATTGAAGAAATACTGCAATATGCTCATCAGGACTTTCATTTGGATATCCTCCAAATTGATTTGATTGAACCATTTGAACGAGTGCTGGTTTTAACTCGAAATTATTAGCCTGAATTGTTGGTCTTCTAATTGCAGGACCTGAAACAACAGGTACCGTGTATTCTCGAAGTGCTCTACCAACACCCTGAATCTGATTGTTGTTCTCATCTGCCATGTTCTCTTCTTCCTTTCTTCTCTGCTCTCTTCTAAGTTGTCGCAAGCTGCGTTCTATCTCAAGATTAATTGGTAGAAGTTCAGCACTTCTACTCTTGCGCATAAAAAGAACCTTAAAGAGAATGGAAAACGATCACACAATGATAAGAAAAATTAAATAAAAAAATAATTGTGCCTAAATTACCAACAGAATTACGAAATCTAATATCTATTAGTTCCCCGGCAACGGCGCCAAAAACTTGATACACTCAGAACATATATATATAATGGGAGCGTAAATTGCAGCAAGTGCACTGGTCGTATCAAGTAATAAAGTGGTGAAAAGTAAGGTTGTCGATCCCTCGAGGAACCAATAGAGTACTAGATCTATGGCAATTCTTATCAATATCTAGGTGATTAAAAAGGGGTTTTGAAATGTCTAATCTAAAAATTTAACTTAAAGTAACAAGAAAAATTTTATGACGAATCTATCAATTATGAACAAGGGAAATTAGAATTCACCCTAGATTTGTTAATCAAATTGCTACCAAGTTATGTCAACTAGTGGTTATAAGGTTATTCAAGTGAGTTTAGAAAATCCTTTTTAGGGATGTTGACCTTAAATCAATTAGTCGGCTTCCGCGTCTCCAATTAACCAAGGAATCAAAATTATGTTCATACACCTCCCGATGCTACAAACAACTAATGCCCTAAATCAATTAACCCTAATCCCTTAGTGATTAATTAACAAGAAACATTGCATTGCGCCCTCCATAAACTCTAATTAAACCAATTATCGCAACTCCCGTATTGATAATCAATCTAATTAAGAATTCCTAACAAATCCTAATCAATTCCCGTATCAAAAGGATTTCTAACAATTATAATCAAAGACTGATTATAATTGAAATCAAAGGAATTGCAATCATGAATAATCCTAATAATTCCTAATTACATAACATGGCAACAATTATCCTTTTAACATTCTAGAGTTTCATCCAATTTCCCACAAGGATGATTTAGAACATTATAGTATGAGTTGCATAAAAACAATTGAAATAAAGAGGTGCAATGGAATTCATATTAAACAACTAATAAATGGCATAAAAGAAAATAAAGTAAATGAAACAATGGTTATAATCTTCAAGAGCTTCAATCTTCAAAAATGACTCCTTGAATTCTTCAATTGAAAGCAAACTTCAACAAAATGACATTCTTCCTTCAAACTAAACTTTGGAAAAATCTAAAGTACCTAAGGAAATTCTAATGATTCAAAAGAAAGACAAATGATGCTAAAACAAAGAAGAAGAACAAAAGGATTCTAAACAAAAGAAAGGATGGATTCTCCAACAAAAAGGGATGCTTCCAAGGTTCACACAAGGGGTCTATTTATAGATCCAAAGAGGAGGGGGATGAGGTGGATCTGATGAGGATTTGAGTCAGCAAATTAATTAGGATACGATTTTGGAGAGATTCTCGCAATGGATATCCGGGGAGTAATGAAGGCCGGCTCAAGGCCGGCGGCCTTGAATGAAGGCCGGCTCAAGGCCGGCGGCCTTGAATGTAGGCCGGCTTAAAGGCCGGCGGCTTTTCTTCTTTTTGAGGCCGGTTTAAAGGCCGGCTCAAGGCCGGCTCAAGGCCGGCGGCTTTGAATGTAGGCCGGCCCAAGGACGGCGGCCTTCAGTGCAATCCTTCGCTCACTTCTTAAATTTTGTGAAAAACTCCTCCAATTAACTTGTAATTTACTTTTGGGTCCTCAAAACCTGTATTTTCACAATAAATACCATTAAGTATCATTTCTTTATATTTTCTTATAATATTAAAATAAATTTAATATAAGTCCAAAAGAAAATATAAGTATAATGTGATCTTATCACTACAGTTGCTCCCTTTAGCATATAAGTAGCATATCTAACTTTTCTATCTTCAAGGATCATAAAGGCTTCAAGGGTTCTTTCAGTCACAATGATCTAATATTCAACCTCTATTGGATCATTAACCTTTAGGTGGAATTCCTTAGCCAATCTTACAAATTTGTCTAGCTCACAAGGTTCCTCTACAAGCCTGAGAGGTCTCACAGCCTATTGTTGTTGTTATGCTAACATTCTCACTAGAGCATTTACAATCTCTAGTAGCTAAGTAGTAGTGACATTAGTTTGCTCTAGGGTTTCCTGCCGAGGTGGTCTTTGAGGGTTCCTATCCTCTAGGGCATCTCCACCCGGTCCAACACTAGATGAACCTCGTATGATATTTCTTCTTAGAGGCATTCTATGTAAATTGAGACAGCAAAACGATTCCGGAGTTAAAATTTATAAGGAGAGTTAGTGACAGTATACATCTATGTATACTCAAGCTCAAACACATACATATACAAATACGTAATTAAAAAGGAATACTCAATAGAATACTATTGCATAAAATTTGGATTAATATAGCATAATAGTTATCCCCTAATCTTTCTACTCTCTTCATTCTTATGGATCTATAGATCATTTACTTAGTCTTTTAAAGATTTAATCTTAACTTCTATTGATTGAATCCTATACCTTTTAGATCATTACTTAATTCTAGAAATCATCAACTAAATCTATGTTTCATCATATCATAAATTCTAAGGATCAACACAACCTAGTGTTCTAATACTATTTACTTATACTCTTTTGATTAAAACCTAGGCTTTTAAGGATCATCAACTTGGCTCTGATACCACTTAAGTTGTAACGACTCAGAACCTGAAGCATCACAACCTGCCACGTGTCACTACTACCCAGCGATATGCTAAGGCTCTAAAACTCCATCATACTTCAAAACATATTCATTTACGTTATCGATCATACTATTCTAACTATAATCAAATGAATGAATCACAAATGAGTCATTCCAAATTTCATTATTTAACAACAACAAAATCTCAAATTACAATTTATCTCCATAACTTCAATTAACGAATAAAAAATCAAATTACAAATACTGATAATTCTTGTCACTCTTCCTCCACATTATAACTGTGTTCTCTCCCCATCTCATCCATGTAGTATCCTACCAAGTTCCCATTCTCATGATACTCTAGTTGCTTGTCAATTTGGCTTACAACTAAAAAAAATATAGGAAGGGGGATAAGCCTAAGCTCAGTACGTGAGTACTACACCTATATGCACATGGCATACCACAATAATAGCACATGCATATATGCAACGTTTATCTACAACACATTCACCATTCAACTCACACATTAATACCAAAATGAATTATATCACAAAGGGGTACTCATGAACCTAGTATACACAACATTTATCCTAGTGGGAACTACCACTACGAGCCCCATCTAACCCTAAAGGAAACTGTAATTGCAGGCCCCTTCTAGTCCTAATTTACCTCAGATCATTTCGATACACGACTCCACTAAGGACAACACGGCATATCGATCATCAAGGTGCCCTCTAAGGATTTGGTACTACGGGGCCCTAGGCCAAGCCAAGCACAAGCAATATATCTTATTCAATATATAACACCGTATTACTTCACGATACCACTTAATTCACATAACATCTTAGTATTTCATTATTTCGCATACAATTCATTAAATAGCTTCCTAATAATCGTATACAACAAACAAAGTAAACACGTACTTAGAATTCTAGCCTTAAGCACTTATTGTCCCAAACTTAAGCTAAGTTGATATCTATATGATCAACAAGACATCATTTTTAGTACTAATCTGAATATAATGCATTTCTCTTAATTCCTCTTAATCTATTAGGTTATATAAAGTTATACTAATTGTCTTGATTGTATGGAACTTGGTTAATTAAGAAGGTAATTTGATATATGTTGATAATGTTCATCACTTAACACGGCTATGTTGGAGGCCATGTTGCCTAACACAAGGTAGTATACAATCGTATTAAAAGTCGTGTATCTCTCGGTGAGATTTGGCTTCAACAAGGTTGGAACATGGCTGTGTGGGGATGCCGTGTTTCTCTCGATTCAACATGATCGAAACTCGACTATGTTGGGAGGCCGTGTATCTCTCTACATAACTTTTGAACTCAACATAGTTGAAACATGACCATGTTGGGAGGTCGTGTTCTTCTCATTTTAACTCGGGAGTAACATGACCATGTTGGATGGTCATGTATCTCTCGGTATAACTTTTAAATTCAACATGGTTGTGTTACAACCGTATTGAGGGGCCATGTATCTCTTAGCCAAATCCATAAACCCTTTTTATTTTACTCCAAATTCTCCTAAATTCGTTCCTCTTTATCCCTAGACTCCGTAAACCTTTAAAATATGTAAATACTCCTCAATTAACCTAAGTTAGAATACTTACATCGAACTTCCCACTTATCGACTCCTTGATCCGAGAATTCCCTTGTCTTTACGTTCCCTATACATAACCAAAAATCATTTCGTGATTGGTCTTCACTCGTTAGAATAGTTCTTACAAAAATTCCCCAAATCGTTACCTTTTGTTACACTGCGATAACTCCTCGGATTACTTTAGGTTTTCCTAAAGAAGTTCTCTCTCTCTTTTTGTGTCACTTGATCTCTCTAAGTGGCTATTGGAAAAGTGTGCAGAAAAAGGAGAACCCTAGGTTAGTTTGCTTATATATAGTCTCATTAGGAAAAGACGAAACTTCCCTTGTCCCATTTGTCCTATTTACAACATTGCCACTCTTTATATTTATACATATGTTTATTTATTTATATATATATATATATATATATTGAAAAAAAACATGTATTACAATAATGTTAGTCAAATTAATAGTACAAGTCATTGTTGTGGGTGGTAATAATGGATTAGACTATTGATAATCATTAGTAATAGTGAAACTTGTGTGGAACAATTGGACTTTTAAACTTGTAGGATCCGTAGATGCATATGTAACTCTTGGAATATATGGATTCATATATAAATGACTTTCGAGCTATGTTTCACATTTTTAACTGATGAAATATTAGGATACCATGATTCATGTTTTTAACTGGTAAACTAGTTATAGATCCATATGACTCTTGGGATTGCCTAGACCACATGTTTAACTTAACTACTAGGATTGTATAATCCATATTTGTTACTTATTGGCTCTAGGGGTTGATCCATACTTGCTTTGTGTCTATTAAATGAGATCAACTGATCAAACTGCATATGCTAATATTTTGATGCATTTAGTAATTTTGCTATATGCGGTTTGGCATACTTGTGTATGTAGCATATTGGACTATTTGTTGGGCTTTATGCTCGCCCTTTTGGAGACTATTTTCTTCTCATAATTGCACTAGATGATTGGATAGCTTAAGAATTCCAGCTCTTTATGCCCTCACTAAACTATAAGGATACACAATGAACTGACGATTTCCTTTGAGATCAGAGGGTTGCAATATATGTGCCATGTTATATACTACATCATTCCTGCATATATGCTACGTTTAGCTATGCCTCATATTAACTGATACACTCAGAACATATATATAAAATGAGAGCGTAAATTGCAGCAAGTGCACTGGTCGTATCAAGTAATAAAGTGGTGAAAAGTAAGGTTGTCGATCCCTCGAGGAACCAATAGAGTACTAGATCTATGGCAATTCTTATCAATATCTAGGTGATTAAAAAGGGGTTTTGAAATGTCTAATATAAAAATTTAACTTAAAGCACAAGAAAAATTTTATGACGAATCTATCAATTATGAACAAGGGAAATTAGAATTCACCCTAGATTTGTTAATCAAATTGCTACCAAGTTATGTCAACTAGTGGTTATAAGGTTATTCAAGTGAGTTTAGAAAATCCTTTTTAGGGATGTTGACCTTAAATCAATTAGTCGGCTTCCGCGTCTCCAATTAACCAAGGAATCAAAATTATGTTCATACACCTCCCGATGCTACAAACAACTAATGCCCTAAATCAATTAACCCTAATCCCTTAGTGATTAATTAACAAGAAACATTGCATTGCGCCCTCCATAAACTCTAATTAAACCAATTATCGCAACTCCCGTATTGATAATCAATCTAATTAAGAATTCCTAACAAATCCTAATCAATTCCCGTATCAAAAGGATTTCTAACAATTATAATCAAAGACTGATTATAATTGAAATCAAAGGAATTGCAATCATGAATAATCCTAATAATTCCTAATTACATAACATGGCAACAATTATCCTTTTAACATTCTAGAGTTTCATCCAATTTCCCACAAGGATGATTTAGAACATTATAGTATGAGTTGCATAAAAACAATTGAAATAAAGAGGTGCAATGGAATTCATATTAAACAACTAATAAATGGCATAAAAGAAAATAAAGTAAATGAAACAATGGTTATAATCTTCAAGAGCTTCAATCTTCAAAAATGACTCCTTGAATTCTTCAATTGAAAGCAAACTTCAACAAAATGACATTCTTCCTTCAAACTAAACTTTGGAAAAATCTAAAGTACCTAAGGAAATTCTAATGATTCAAAAGAAAGACAAATGATGCTAAAACAAAGAAGAAGAACAAAAGGATTCTAAACAAAAGAAAGGATGGATTCTCCAACAAAAAGGGATGCTTCCAAGGTTCACACAAGGGGTCTATTTATAGATCCAAAGAGGAGGGGGATGAGGTGGATCTGATGAGGATTTGAGTCAGCAAATTAATTAGGATACGATTTTGGAGAGATTCTCGCAATGGATATCCGGGGAGTAATGAAGGCCGGCTCAAGGCCGGCGGCCTTGAATGAAGGCCGGCTCAAGGCCGGCGGCCTTGAATGTAGGCCGGCTTAAAGGCCGGCGGCTTTTCTTCTTTTTGAGGCCGGTTTAAAGGCCGGCTCAAGGCCGGCTCAAGGCCGGCGGCTTTGAATGTAGGCCGGCCCAAGGACGGCGGCCTTCAGTGCAATCCTTCGCTCACTTCTTAAATTTTGTGAAAAACTCCTCCAATTAACTTGTAATTTACTTTTGGGTCCTCAAAACCTGTATTTTCACAATAAATACCATTAAGTATCATTTCTTTATATTTTCTTATAATATTAAAATAAATTTAATATAAGTCCAAAAGAAAATATAAGTATAATGTGATCTTATCACTACAGTTGCTCCCTTTAGCATATAAGTAGCATATCTAACTTTTCTATCTTCAAGGATCATAAAGGCTTCAAGGGTTCTTTCAGTCACAATGATCTAATATTCAACCTCTATTGGATCATTAACCTTTAGGTGGAATTCCTTAGCCAATCTTACAAATTTGTCTAGCTCACAAGGTTCCTCTACAAGCCTGAGAGGTCTCACAGCCTATTGTTGTTGTTATGCTAACATTCTCACTAGAGCATTTACAATCTCTAGTAGCTAAGTAGTAGTGACATTAGTTTGCTCTAGGGTTTCCTGCCGAGGTGGTCTTTGAGGGTTCCTATCCTCTAGGGCATCTCCACCCGGTCCAACACTAGATGAACCTCGTATGATATTTCTTCTTAGAGGCATTCTATGTAAATTGAGACAGCAAAACGATTCCGGAGTTAAAATTTATAAGGAGAGTTAGTGACAGTATACATCTATGTATACTCAAGCTCAAACACATACATATACAAATACGTAATTAAAAAGGAATACTCAATAGAATACTATTGCATAAAATATTTGGATTAATATAGCATAATAGTTATCCCCTAATCTTTCTACTCTCTTCATTCTTATGGATCTATAGATCATTTACTTAGTCTTTTAAAGATTTAATCTTAACTTCTATTGATTGAATCCTATACCTTTTAGATCATTACTTAATTCTAGAAATCATCAACTAAATCTATGTTTCATCATATCATAAATTCTAAGGATCAACACAACCTAGTGTTCTAATACTATTTACTTATACTCTTTTGATTAAAACCTAGGCTTTTAAGGATCATCAACTTGGCTCTGATACCACTTAAGTTGTAACGACTCAGAACCTGAAGCATCACAACCTGCCACGTGTCACTACTACCCAGCGATATGCTAAGGCTCTAAAACTCCATCATACTTCAAAACATATTCATTTACGTTATCGATCATACTATTCTAACTATAATCAAATGAATGAATCACAAATGAGTCATTCCAAATTTCATTATTTAACAACAACAAAATCTCAAATTACAATTTATCTCCATAACTTCAATTAACGAATAAAAAATCAAATTACAAATACTGATAATTCTTGTCACTCTTCCTCCACATTATAACTGTGTTCTCTCCCCATCTCATCCATGTAGTATCCTACCAAGTTCCCATTCTCATGATACTCTAGTTGCTTGTCAATTTGGCTTACAACTAAAAAAAATATAGGAAGGGGGATAAGCCTAAGCTCAGTACGTGAGTACTACACCTATATGCACATGGCATACCACAATAATAGCACATGCATATATGCAACGTTTATCTACAACACATTCACCATTCAACTCACACATTAATACCAAAATGAATTATATCACAAAGGGGTACTCATGAACCTAGTATACACAACATTTATCCTAGTGGGAACTACCACTACGAGCCCCATCTAACCCTAAAGGAAACTGTAATTGCAGGCCCCTTCTAGTCCTAATTTACCTCAGATCATTTCGATACACGACTCCACTAAGGACAACACGGCATATCGATCATCAAGGTGCCCTCTAAGGATTTGGTACTACGGGGCCCTAGGCCAAGCCAAGCACAAGCAATATATCTTATTCAATATATAACACCGTATTACTTCACGATACCACTTAATTCACATAACATCTTAGTATTTCATTATTTCGCATACAATTCATTAAATAGCTTCCTAATAATCGTATACAACAAACAAAGTAAACACGTACTTAGAATTCTAGCCTTAAGCACTTATTGTCCCAAACTTAAGCTAAGTTGATATCTATATGATCAACAAGACATCATTTTTAGTACTAATCTGAATATAATGCATTTCTCTTAATTCCTCTTAATCTATTAGGTTATATAAAGTTATACTAATTGTCTTGATTGTATGGAACTTGGTTAATTAAGAAGGTAATTTGATATATGTTGATAATGTTCATCACTTAACACGGCTATGTTGGAGGCCATGTTGCCTAACACAAGGTAGTATACAATCGTATTAAAAGTCGTGTATCTCTCGGTGAGATTTGGCTTCAACAAGGTTGGAACATGGCTGTGTGGGGATGCCGTGTTTCTCCTCGATTCAACATGATCGAAACTCGACTATGTTGGGAGGCCGTGTATCTCTCTACATAACTTTTGAACTCAACATAGTTGAAACATGACCATGTTGGGAGGTCGTGTTCTTCTCATTTTAACTCGGGAGTAACATGACCATGTTGGATGGTCATGTATCTCTCGGTATAACTTTTAAATTCAACATGGTTGTGTTACAACCGTATTGAGGGGCCATGTATCTCTTAGCCAAATCCATAAACCCTTTTTATTTTACTCCAAATTCTCCTAAATTCGTTCCTCTTTATCCCTAGACTCCGTAAACCTTTAAATATTGTAAATACTCCTCAATTAACCTAAGTTAGAATACTTACATCGAACTTCCCACTTATCGACTCCTTGATCCGAGAATTCCCTTGTCTTTACGTTCCCTATACATAACCAAAAATCATTTCGTGATTGGTCTTCACTCGTTAGAATAGTTCTTACAAAAATTCCCCAAATCGTTACCTTTTGTTACACTGCGATAACTCCTCGGATTACTTTAGGTTTTCCTAAAGAAGTTCTCTCTCTCTTTTTGTGTCACTTGATCTCTCTAAGTGGCTATTGGAAAAGTGTGCAGAAAAAGGAGAACCCTAGGTTAGTTTGCTTATATATAGTCTCATTAGGAAAAGACGAAACTTCCCTTGTCCCATTTGTCCTATTTACAACATTGCCACTCTTTATATTTATACATATGTTTATTTATTTATATATATATATATATATATATTGAAAAAAAACATGTATTACAATAATGTTAGTCAAATTAATAGTACAAGTCATTGTTGTGGGTGGTAATAATGGATTAGACTATTGATAATCATTAGTAATAGTGAAACTTGTGTGGAACAATTGGACTTTTAAACTTGTAGGATCCGTAGATGCATATGTAACTCTTGGAATATATGGATTCATATATAAATGACTTTCGAGCTATGTTTCACATTTTTAACTGATGAAATATTAGGATACCATGATTCATGTTTTTAACTGGTAAACTAGTTATAGATCCATATGACTCTTGGGATTGCCTAGACCACATGTTTAACTTAACTACTAGGATTGTATAATCCATATTTGTTACTTATTGGCTCTAGGGGTTGATCCATACTTGCTTTGTGTCTATTAAATGAGATCAACTGATCAAACTGCATATGCTAATATTTTGATGCATTTAGTAATTTTGCTATATGCGGTTTGGCATACTTGTGTATGTAGCATATTGGACTATTTGTTGGGCTTTATGCTCGCCCTTTTGGAGACTATTTTCTTCTCATAATTGCACTAGATGATTGGATAGCTTAAGAATTCCAGCTCTTTATGCCCTCACTAAACTATAAGGATACACAATGAACTGACGATTTCCTTTGAGATCAGAGGGTTGCAATATATGTGCCATGTTATATACTACATCATTCCTGCATATATGCTACGTTTAGCTATGCCTCATATTAACTGATACACTCAGAACATATATATAAAATGAGAGCGTAAATTGCAGCAAGTGCACTGGTCGTATCAAGTAATAAAGTGGTGAAAAGTAAGGTTGTCGATCCCTCGAGGAACCAATAGAGTACTAGATCTATGGCAATTCTTATCAATATCTAGGTGATTAAAAAGGGGTTTTGAAATGTCTAATATAAAAATTTAACTTAAAGCACAAGAAAAATTTTATGACGAATCTATCAATTATGAACAAGGGAAATTAGAATTCACCCTAGATTTGTTAATCAAATTGCTACCAAGTTATGTCAACTAGTGGTTATAAGGTTATTCAAGTGAGTTTAGAAAATCCTTTTTAGGGATGTTGACCTTAAATCAATTAGTCGGCTTCCGCGTCTCCAATTAACCAAGGAATCAAAATTATGTTCATACACCTCCCGATGCTACAAACAACTAATGCCCTAAATCAATTAACCCTAATCCCTTAGTGATTAATTAACAAGAAACATTGCATTGCGCCCTCCATAAACTCTAATTAAACCAATTATCGCAACTCCTGTATTGATAATCAATCTAATTAAGAATTCCTAACAAATCCTAATCAATTCCCGTATCAAAAGGATTTCTAACAATTATAATCAAAGACTGATTATAATTGAAATCAAAGGAATTGCAATCATGAATAATCCTAATAATTCCTAATTACATAACATGGCTACAATTATCCTTTTAACATTCTAGAGTTTCATCCAATTTCCCACAAGGATGATTTTGAA
>JBBMOL010000728.1:0-21194 GCA_037954665.1 Laguncularia racemosa
GACAAACCCTTTTTCAAGGGGAGGGGAAGTTGAGATCGGGATGAGAGCCAAGCCGGCAGAAGAAATGTGGATCCTCTTGAAGTCCCGCTTGGCCCGATCAAAAGAAATCAAGAAAAAAGATTAAAGGGAAAGCACTTAAGAGTTGAAAAGGTTGTCCATGAAGCCGGAAAGGAAAGCAATCATAAATTTGGAACGTTTGGAACAACCTTTGGGAAGACCCTTTCTTTTGTACAAGTTATACTGGACACGGGTTGAGAGGGGTTATTTTCAAGGAGGGCCGGTATGGAGCAAGCAAACCCCAGACGATACAGGGCTAAAGTACAGGGGCGTGTATTCGCCAGAATTTGACAGAAAGATACACGGCCAAAGATACGGGGGGTTATTTCCCAAAGGTTGCAAAAAAGTAAAGGGCCCCAAATCCCGGGCTTGACAACCAGTCCCCCTGTAGGCTAGCTTGTTCTGTTTCGCATTTTTTATGCCTTTAAAAACAGTCGTTTTTAGACTTGTTTTACACAAATTGTAACCCTAGTATAAAACCCTGGGTTTTTAAAAAAACTTAGATTAGACATCTTTGAACATTAAACACTTTGGAGGGCCCCTCTCTTGGTTCTTCAAGAACAAAATCAAACTTATGGATTGTTTCCCCGTGGCGTTCCCCCGCTTATCAATCGGTCTTCCACCCTGATTGTGGGTCTTCCTTTTATACCAAGGTTCTTTCTGCTTAAGATAAGGGGCCCGGGGTTTTTCATTTAGGTGTTTGGGTATCTTGGCAACGAATTTTCGAATATTGGTATTGGGTTTCTTTTGGGGTGGGTTTGTATCATTTTGGGTGTCGTCTTTCCCCTTTTCAGGTTTTTCGCGGATCTATGCCATGATTTTCTCTCAATGACTAAGAGTTAGCTTGTTTAGGGCTTGAGCTCTTTATAGCGTTTTCTTTGATCCCCAAAATGGTGGCAATATCCCCCACATTTTCCTCATAAGTCAGGATTGGGAGTTTCTTTCCAAGTGATGCAAGTCATTTTTAAATAGTGTAAACCTGTTAAAAGCATCTTTGGAAACTTTATTTGCTTAAATTTAAATTTAAATTTAACTATTGAAATTTAAAAATTTACTTTGGTTTCCCTTTATGGTATCATCCCCTTAATGTACCCGGGTAGGTATCCCAAATCTCCTTTTGCCTTTCACCGATGATACAAATAGAACTATGATGGAGCAATAGTAGTCAGTAAAAGTTTTTTTGCTTTGTTTGTTCTTCTCGAAAATCTTCTTCTCAGAATCTGACAAGGTCAAATTTCCGTTCAACGTGATCACATTGTCCCTAAGTGGAATGACCTGCCATGAATCATAATCATTAGCTTTAATATAAGTTTCCATACGCATCTTCCAGTATGAGAAGTTTGAGCCATCGATGTAAGGAGCTCGATTAATTGCAACATTATTTTCAACCATTTTGGATCACTCAAAATAGATGAGTCCTACTCTGATACCAATTGTTGGTCCCAATTAGATTAATCAAGAGGGGGGTGAATTGATTAATCACTTAAAATATCAATTTTTGCAAATGATTCAAAATCTCTTGACTAATAAAATGACGTGAACAACAAAAATGAAAAAAATAATGTGCAATAAATAAAATGAGTAGAGAAGAATAGAATGCTCAGTGATTTATAGAGGTTCTGCCTCGAGCGTCAGTCCTCTCTTCCAACTCCACGCCAAGGTCCCAGTTGTCTATACTGGTTATGTTTCACTATATCAAACAAATTGAAAGTGTACAAAATAAGCCTCTTCAAGGCGAAGTCTCACTATTGAGTCTTTCTAGCTTCTTCACTAAGCTAATCACTCAAACTATAGTGATGAAACAACTATCAATTCCTTATACAAGAAAGGAATTACAATAACAATGAGGAATGTCAAATTTCCTCTATAAATTGGATCACATGTATATGTAAAAAAAATTTGCGCTTGAAGATGTATGAGCTTTTTCTTTTCCGTGTGCTTTTTTTTTTTAGAAGAACGTTCTCTCTATATATTCTTTTTCATTTTAACTGAACACTCCTTTTATGAAGAGAACATAATAGTTACTTTTGAGAATGTAACGTTCATGGAGTTCCACGTGACAATCTTGAATTTATTTTTAAAATTTTGTATTTCAAAAATAAGTTGAACTTGTTGGAGAGGATTTGCATTCCATGATATTTTTTATGAGGATAAGCTTGGATAAATCAGTTTGACCGAGATCTTCTTTGGAGATATTCCTTGGATCAAGTTTGTTGAAGATATCCCTCACATTATGGAACCTTATCTTGATATCCCATATATTGTGGAACCATATCTTCATGTAACAACCATATTTCTTATCCTTATCTTTGTAACTGCTGGATCTCTCAAAATATAGCACAAATATCTAGATTTAAATCTTGATAAAACTTGTAAATCTTATATGATCTCACTTTATCATAAAATAAAATCTTTGAATAAAATCTTGTAAAAAACTTTATGTAAATTAAAATAAACCATGATATAAAATCCAACTTTAGTAAAACACATCAAATAAATTACTCAAATATATTTGACACGTAGAGCTAGGCCTTGAAATTTATTAACAACTATCGATATAAAAATTAGAACAAAATTTGGAAAAAAATCGTGACAAGCATGGAAGGTTCTGAAAGAGCTTCTGAAGCAAACCTGTCAACTGTTCTCCTGTTGTAAAGGTTCTGAAAGTACTTTTGAAACAAACCTATCAACTATTCTCCTGTTATAAAGGTTCTGAAAGTGCTTCTGAAAGGTCAACACAAGAACTATAAATACACTACACAACTTCTGGAATACCTTTGTCAGAACAAAAATAGTCTGTATAACACTTTTGAAGGTTTTGAACAAGCTTCTGTCTATTTGTTCAATTTAGAAAAATTCACTTACTATCTTCTAAAATAACTTCTGACGAGCTCAATCATACGTTACATATTATTCCTCTTTTGTTAACATCAAAACTAAATTAGAGAACTTAACACATTACAATTGCGCTTATATTACCATAGTGACTCAACAAATCAATCTTGTAGGTATTGTAATTAGTGTGCTCCAAGACTTGGAAAAGTCCCTCTCCTCTAGGATATAATTTAGGCTTTTGCTATTGTGCAAATCTTTCTATTCTCAAATGCTCCCAAACCTTTTCTTCTAGATGAAACACGGTTTTGATACATCCCTTTGGAATTGGCCACTCTCGAATTGCATCCATTTTCTTCTCATCTACGGCTAGCTCATCTGCTCCTGTAACAAAGCCAAAAGAAAACACCATACTAGGTAACAAAAGGTTAATGTCAGTATAAGTAAAATAAACATCATTGTACATAAGTACAAGTAGTTGTTTCATTGCCAACATTGCACTCTCACACTCACTTTTTCTTACAATTTTATCTCCTCTCAATGTTTCAAACTCTCTTCCTTTATAGCTCACTAGTGTTTGATAGGAAAATTTCTGACACTATCAAGACTTTCAAAACGCGATTTGGATGATGATCCAAATCACTCATATTTTACATCTTTTCTTTTCATCTAATAAATGTTTGAGAAATAATCTTATAGGTACAATAATAATTATCCATGGGATGCTAATATGTCCTACACTAGTTGATGGACACGAGACATTTTCAGATTTACAATCAAAGACCCGCCGCGATTGTTTCCATTCCGAGGCATTGGTTCATCAAGACTTATGATATTTTGTACTTTTAATTGTTTTATGAACTATTTTATGTTGTATTTTCTTTTGGGACACTTTCATTTTATTGTAATTTTCATTTAGGACTAGCCACGTTAAAAGTGGCAAACTTGTAATTTTGACCATTTTCTAACCCTAGGAGTAGCAAGTATAAATACTTGCTTATAGTCGGGTTTGAGGAGGCCATTTTTGCATATTATACACAAGCACTTAATGTGTGGGAATTAGGGTAATCCTAGTTCTAATTCTCTTATCAATTTTAACCTAACAATTGGAATTGTGGCGAGTGCAACGAGGGGAAATTGTGAGTCATATCAATTTCTTTCTTTGTTGTTTTTCATTTCATCTCTAGTGAGTCATATCTAGGGTTGATTTGGAGTTTCTTGGAAATATTTGTGATCGCAATTTGTGAACAATTATTTTGTTAAAGATTGATTGTTCTTTAGTACTTGAAATCAACATTATTTCATTGTTAGCGTGAATTGGAATTGAAAAGGAAGTTGATGTCACTGTTTTGATCAATCCCTTTTAGTTTGATTCACATGGATTTCAATTATTCTTGTTATTATATGGTGAAGATTACATATATGGATTGTAATTGCATCATTTGATCTTTGGTTTTCATCAAATTTCCAAAGGAGTTCACGTAAATTTTCATCCACTTGAACCGGTTTTGATTATGGGTTAGAATTTTTTTTCTTTGATTCATTTGATTGTGCTTAGACTTGGTTTTGAGCACATCATCTTTTGGTATCAAAGCAATCTAATTTGGATACTTAAGATTGATCACATCCTCATTGGAAGAATTGGTTATAAACATTGAGATTTGACACCATTGTTCATGTGATTGAGACTAGTTTGATTGACGTTGTTTGTTTGTCTTTCAAATTGGTTTTTGTATGTGCTTAATCTTGGTTTTAGGCACATCAGTGTCTGTCTCTCACTCTTTCCTTTTTTCTCTCCCTGCTCTCGCACACTCTTGTGTTTCACTATAACTTCTTTAGCAATTTTCAGTTGGTCCTCACAAGCTTCCCATGGTTTCTGTAGAGTTAAAACCACCTTCCTTTTGTTTAAAACAAAAGAATAATGGTTCCTATACCCATCGTACATAACCTTCTTGTCAAATCGCCATGGTTGCCCTAACTATATGTAGCTTGCCTAAATAAGTACCACAACACATATAACCTCATCTTTTTAGCTCCCTACAGAAAAGGCTATAAGAACTTGCTTGGTCACCTTAACCTCCCCACAATCACTCAACCACTACAATTGATATGGTCTAGGATGTCTCACTGCTTTCAACTGCATCTTTTCTACTAGCAAGGTGCTAGCATCATTAGTGCAGTTGCCAGTATCGATTATTAAGCTATAGACTCTACCTTGTACATGACACCATGTATGAAAAATATGTTCATGCTGGATCCCCTCACCATCCTCCTAAGGTTGTACACTAAGTACTCTCCTCGTGATATATAACTCGCCACTTACGGGTCCCTCCAAGTCAAAATTATCATACTCCTACGATGGTGGCTCCTCCTCCTCAGAGCTCACACTCTGTATATCCCTACTATCACTGATAATCATAGCTCTCTGATTTAGACATTGGGATGCAATGTACCTAAATCCCTAACATTTAAAACATTTAATATCTCTCATCCTGGAAGGGGGTTTGGTGTCAGTCTTTCCCCTAGGTGCAGCAATTGGATTCTTAGCCTTCATGTCCTCCTTAGACTTTGAATTGGTGAAGTTTTTATTCTACATGGACTTCCATAGAGACTTGGAAGTCAAAACAGTCCTTTACTCACTCCTGTATTTTAACTGTCGCTCTACTTTAATAGCTCTATGTAGCAACTCTTCCATATCTAAGTATTGGTAAAGATCTACCGCATCAGCTATCTCCCTATTTAACCCATTGATGAATCTAACCATAGTAGCCTCATCAACCTCCTCAATTTTCGCCTTAATCATGGCCATCTCCAACTCTTTGCAATAATCTTCTACACTGTTATTCCCTTGAGTCAACCCTTAGACTTTCCTAAGTAAGTCCTTATGGTAGTGACTAGGAATAAAACACTTATGCATGATAGTTTTTATCTCCTTCCATATGCTAACATGTCGCTCTCTATACCTATGCCTATTATGCACCAACTGATCCTACCATGCACTGGCGTAATTTGGAAACTCTATTGCAGCTAGTTTTATCTTTTTCTCCTCAGAGTAGTTGTGACACTCAAATACATGATCCATTTTTCTCTCCCACTTTAAATACAACTCTAGATCAATCTTTCCCTGAAAGGTTAGAATTTTCAATTTAATACTCCCTAAATTACTATCACGCCTCTGGATACTTCCCCTATCCCTCAAGTGCTGGTAATCTCCAAAATCAGATTCCTCACCTTCATCAATCCTAACTCATCCCCTATTCTGTCCACCTACTCTTCACCTGACAGTGGAACTACTAGACGGTTCCCTACTTCTTTCTATCCTATCCATTCTTTCATAGATTTGCTCAAGTTCACCTGTTAATATCCTCTTCATCTCCCCTTATAAATTCCTCAAACATCATTCAAGTTTCTCCTCTAGTAGTGTTATGTCTCGACTTAATTATAAAATTTGCAGCAAAAGAAGATCACAATTACAAGAAATATATATATATTCCTTACACTGACTCGTATATTCCTCACAAATGATATGCTCACAATTCTACTCGTGTGTATCTCTCTTAAAATATGATCTCACAACCCGCCTTTCATAATTCTTTTGCTAAGAACTCAAATTACAACTCCTAAACACAAATCACTAAGTCAACAACTAATGATCACTAATCAATTCCAAGTCAAGGTGTAAGAAGGATCAAGTATGAATTTTCTAAGAGAAACAAGCAAATTATTTACTAATAATTTCGGAACCAACAAACAAATCCCTATCACATAATTAAATGGAAACAAGCAAATTGCACCGAATATAGATCAAAGATATTGTATGATTTGAATGCTCAATTGGGAACAATAAGATGTAATGTCCGGCTAAAACTGGAAACTGAATTTGGCAATTGAATTGGTACTTGCCATAACTAGATTTCCTCTCCCTTTTTTTTTTTTGAATTTTCGGTTCTTGATTCTTTCTTTTACAACTGAATTGATTTTTTTTTTCGTGTACTTTTTTTTTTTAATATGACTATGAATTGAATCAACAATTGAACGTTGCAAGGACTAACTAAACCTAGATACTGTGATGTGCCTAATTCCAAGCTTAAGCACAATCAAAGAATCAAGGAAAACTCCTCAATTCACAAAACACAAATCAGTTCACTTGTGGGCAATTTCACGTGAACACCTTGTAGAATTTGATGGAAATGGTTGTTCAAATGATTCAATTGTAATCTCTAATGATAATAATAACCAAATAACCACAAGAGAAGATGAAGTTCACGTATAATCAGATCAAAGGAAGCAATAAAGACAAGCACAAAACCGTGATCTCAAATCCTTCCAATAATGCCAATTCACGCCAACCACTGATAAGCATTCAATCTCAATGAACAATTAACCTTTACAAGATGATTATCCAAGAATTACAATCACTAATAAGTCCAAGAAAGATTCAAATCAACCCTAGATATGACTCACTAGAGAAGAAATGAACAACAACAAAGATGAATCGATATTACTCACGATTTCTCCTTGTTGCACTTGCCACAATTCCAACTTCTTGGGATTGAAATTGATAAGAGAATTTGGAATTAGGAAAACCCTAATTCCTCTCATGAAATGTGAAGTGTTTGTTCTGTAAAATTAGCCTCTCAAACCCTCTCTTAAGAAAGTATTTATACTTGCTACTCCTAGGGTTAAAAAGTGCTAAAAATTACAAGTTTGCTACTTTTAAGGTGGCTAGCCCTAAATGAATATTACAAGGAAATAAAAATGTCCCAAAACCAAATACAACAAAAAATAGTTCATAAAAATGAAAAATACATAAAAGGAATGCTCTTCAAGATGCCGGTCTTCTATAGGATCCATCAGCCCAACTCATCGCGGTTCAGGTCGGTCCATGGATAACCCACAAGCTGAGTTTAAGTGAGTTTGTCCATTGCCCTGTAAAGCATGATAACTATTCCTGTTGGAATATAAAATACATGAATAAGATAAAAGAGGTTAGTATATAAATAATTCTAAGGTCGATTTGCTCAAAATGGGTCCTCATCGCCAAGATTTGAAATCCTTTAGTTATTGCCCTAATGATAAGTCTTATCAGATTTTGATTCCTATCATCTCCTCGGGCCTCAAAAAGATTTGTCCTCAAATCTAGCAGATCAAATGCAATAGAGACTCTATTTTCTAAAAGCAATCCATCTGAAGAAGTATCTTTACAGAATCCCAATATCTGGAATACCATAGTAGGTGATTGTTTTCTCTCCTCCATTTTTAGGATGTATCTCATCTGCAACACAAACAAGGACTCATTATCTACTGATGTCTCCCCTGTCTTAACCCATTCCATTGAGTTTGTTTCCTCTTTTTCTGACTCATCTATATGATGTTGATCCTCGGGGTCTTCTAATGGTTGGCCCAACTGCTCATTACCCTCTGAAACCTCTGAAGGTGAACATAACTGTCTCTGAACAGTTTGGCCCTTTAATGATTGACTCATCTGACTCTGTTCCATCAACAATACCTTTTTCCCCTTAGAGACATTATTTTGAATCAAAGCCTTCTTAGCCTCGGATGGTCGATTAATCTGTTGCTGGACATTATGGACCTCTGAAGGTGGCATAGGATTCAGAATAATTCGCTTGCCCTCCTTTTGAAACATATATGTATTTCTGAAGCCATCATGTAAGACCCTCCTGTCATATAACCAAGGTCTACCAAGAAAAATATGAGATGCACACATGGGCAAGATATCACACTCAATTTGGTCACATTACTTGTCCCCTATATTGAAGGGTACCCTAGCTCTTTCGGTAACATACAGACTTCCTTGATCATTAAGCCAATATAGTTTATAAGGTTTAGGATGTGGAATAGTTAAAAGCTTTAGCTTCAATACCAACGATGTAGCTACTACATTAGTACAACTACCACCATCTATTATAAGGACACACAAATTTCTTTGTATCCTATAAGAAGTGTGGAACAAATTTTCCCTTTGTTCTTCCTCCTTACTAGCAAATGTACTTAATGAGCGTCGCAATACATTAGCATATTGAAGCATTTCACTAGACATTGTGGAATTCAACTCAATCAACACGTGAAAAATATTCCCCACTTCTTTTAAGATCACAGTGCAACAAACTTTAATCTCCACAAGTCACTCCATGGCAACACACAAGCAACAACAACAATGATGATGTGTTACTTCCACGGTAACAACAAGATGGATATTAATTACAAGTAGACTTCCACTTCCACGGAAAATAATTATAACAAAGGATTAATATGTGACTTTCCACAAATGAATTCTGAATTCCACAATAGGCAGCAACTTTCAATTTGAAATTCAAACAACTTCACTTATTGCAAGCCTTCCTCAATTGGTAAGTAATGAATTAAAATTCAAATAGCACTCATTAACTCCCACAACTTAATGGCATGTGTTTGAATTCAAATAAATTCCTTACTCATCAAAACTCAATGCAAATCTGTAAATTACACTTCTCCAATTCAGAATTACACAATGGAAATCAAAACAACAAGCTACACAACCTCCTTCACACCATAACTAGTCACGGTAAGAACAAGGTAATTTTTTTTTTCAAGCTCAAACAATTGTTGAATTAACAACACTTCTATTCTTCCTTCCTTCCATGAAAATTATTAATGACAAGATGATACAACAACCTTCCCAATCCAACTCCAACAATCAGCAAATTAAATTCCAAACCAAGGTAATTTCGCAATCTCAAAACCACAACAACAACACAATTTGCGGTTTTCACTAAATCACCCTAATTGATGATTAACTCCACGAAATCAAATAAAACCAATTCCCTTCTCTCAACATGTGCTCTGATACCAAAATATGATGTGCCTAATTCCAAGTTTAAGCACAATCAAAGAATCAAGGAAAACTCCTCAATTCACAAAACACAAACCGGTTCACTTGTGGGCAATTTCACGTGAACACCTTGTAGAATTTGATGGAAATAGTTGTTCAAATGATTCAATTGTAATCTCTAATGATAATAATAACCAAATAACCACAAGAGAAGATGAAGTTCACGTATAATCAAATCAAAGGAAGCAATAAAGACAAGCACAAAACCGTGATCTCAAATCCTTCCAATAATGCCAATTTACGCCAACCACTAATAAGCATTCAATCTCAATGAACAATTAACCTTTACAAGATGATTATCCACGAATTAAAATCACTAATAAGTCCAAGAAAGATTCAAATCAACCCTAGATATGACTCACTAGAGAAGAAATGAACAACAACAAAGATGAATCGATATTACTCACGATTTCTCCTTGTTGCACTCGCCACAATTCCAACTTCTTGGGATTGAAATTGATAAGAGAATTTGGAATTAGGAAAACCCTAAGCCCTCTCACGAAATGTGAAGTGTTTGTTCTACAAAATTAGCCTCTCAAACTCTCTCTTAAGCAAGTATTTATACTTGCTACTCCTAGGGTTAAAAAGTGCTCAAAATTACAAGTTTGCCACTTTTAAGGTGGCTAGCCTTAAATGAAAATTACAAGGAAATAAAAGTGTCCCAAAACCAAATACAACAAAAAATAGTTCATAAAAATGAAAAATACATAAAAGGAATGCTCTTCAAGATGTCGGTCTTTTATAGGATCCATCGGCCCAGCTCATCGCGGTTCAGGTCGGTCCATGGATAACCCACAAGCTGAGTTTAAGTGAGTTTGTCCATTGCCCTGTAAAGCATGATAAGTGTTCCTGTTGGAATATAAAATACATGAATAAGATAAAAGAGGTTAGTATATAAATAATTCCGAGGTCGATTTGCTCAAAATGGGTCCTCATCGCCAAGATTTGAAATCCTTTAGTTATTGCCCTAATGATAAGTCTTATCAGATTTTGATTCCTATCATACTGTCGGCCTCTAAGGGATTTAGTGAATAAACTAGATTGTTTCCTTTTATAAATATACATATACGAATTCCAAACATGAATATGGAAAATAACAACAGACGAATATTGGAAAGAACAACAAACGACTATGGAAAAGAACAAACAAATTAAAGAAAAGGATAGAATTTACTTGATTTAATGATGGAAAATTTTTTGGCACCATAGATACTTTCAGAACTCGATTTAGATGATGTTCCAAATCACTCATATTTCACCTTATTTCTTTTATCTAATAAATATTTTAGTAATAATCTTATAGGTACAATGGTGCGAGATCGGTTTGATCAGATTCCTAACTGATACGAACCACGCCAACGTGTGACGAAACCCAGTACCAATACGTTCGGAATTTGTTACTTAAGATGCAAAACACCCTCAAGTGGAAACCGCGACCCGTTGTCTATAAGTGAGATAAGAACCTTGGTATAATATGAAGACACCACAATCGGGATGAAAGACCGATTGATTAGTCGGGATGAACGCCACGGAAATAAAATCCGATAAGTTGTAGGTTAGTTCTTTAAAGAACCAAGAGAGGAGTTCTCTCAAAAGTGTTTTCAAGCTTTCAATGTTGTATGTTCTATATCCTAAAAGTTTTAAACCCTAGGAGCTTTATATTAGGGTTTACAATTCGTAACAATAAGGGCCTAAAACGACGTCACTTCAATAAGTGCGTAAAAATAACAAAACAAGACATGAAGGCCGGTGTCGGAGATATACACGGCCGTGTATTTTGGCGTATACTTTAGCCGTGTATGATTCTGTGGAAATTCTTGCCAACATATACAACCGTGTACTTCTAGTCGTGTATCTTTCTGCGGAAATTCTTCACACCATACACGGCCGTGCCTTTGAACCATGTATACGACCGTATATGATTCTATGTAACCTCCAGACTCCTACACGGCCGTGCCTTATAAAGACACGCCCTCTTCACCCCGTATCCGATATGACTTGTACAAGAGCAAGGGTCTTCCCATGGTTGTTCCAATCCTTTCCAACTTCATGATTGCTCCAATCCTTTCTGGCTTCATGGACATCCTTTATCAACCCGTTAAGTGCTTCCTTGAATTGTTTCGCTCGATTTCTTGTAATCGGTCCAGGTGGCACTTCAAGAGGATCCACATTCCTTCTACCGGCTTGGCTTTCATCATTCCCCTCCTCTTGAAAAGGATTTGTCCTCAAAACATCACCTACATCAAAAGGACTCAAATCAGTAACATTAAATGTAGCACTTACTTGATACACACCAGGCAAATCTATCTTGTATGCATTATCGTTGATGCGCTCAAGAATTTGAAATGGTCCATCGCCTCTAGGAAGTAGTTTAGATCGACGCTGTATAGGAAACCGCTCTTTGCGCATGTTAACCTAAACCTAATCTCCAGGTTCAAAAAAAGCTTGTCGATGACCCTTGTTGGCTTATTTCACATACTGCTCTGTTCTTCGCTCAATGTTTAGCCTTGCCTTCTCATGGATCTGTTTAACAAATTCTGCTTTCTTCTTGCCATCTAGATTAACATACTCAGAAATAGGCAAAGGTGATAAATCCAAAGGAGTTAATGAATTAAAACCATACACAATTTCAAAAGGAGTAAATTTAGTAGCAGAATGAACTGTACGATTATAGGCAAATTCAACATGCGGCAAACAATCTACCTAACTTTTAATATTCTTTTTAATGACAACCCTTAACAAAGTAGATAAAGTTCAATTTACTACCTCAGTTTGACCATCAGTCTGTGGATGACAAGTAGTAGAGAACAATAACTTAGTTCCTAACTTAGCCCATAAGGTCTTCCAGAAGTAGCTTAAGAACTTAGCATCTCTATCCGATACAATTGTTCTAGGCATACAATGCAATCTCACAACTTCCCTAAAGAACAAATTAGCAATATTGCAAGCATCATCCGTTTTGTGACAAGGAATGAAATGTGCCATCTTAGAAAATCTATCCGCAACTACAAAAATAGAATCTTGACCATGTCTAGACCTGGGTAATCCTAACACAAAATCCATGGAAATATCTACGCAAGGCTCATAAGGAATGGGAAGTGGGGTATAAAGCCCTTGGGGTTGGACTCTAGATTTTGCTTGCTTACACGTGACATATCGCTCACAAATCCTCTCAACATCTCGTTTCATGTGAGGCTAATAGAAGTGTTCCTGCAATACCCCTAAGGTTTTAGCTACTCCAAAATGTCCCATTAAACCTCCTCCATGAGATTCCCTCACTAGTAGCTCTCTTAAGGAACAAATTGGAATGCATAGTTTACTCTCCCTAAACAAGAATCCTTCATGGTTATAAAATTTACCATGCCTACTCTTCTCAAAATGCACATACTCCCCAAAAAAATCTCGATCAGCAGCATACAATTCCTTAATGTGCTCAAAACCAAGCAGTCTAGAACTAAGAGTAGAGATAAGAGCATACCTTCTAGAAAGTGCATCAGCAACGACATTCTCTTTACCTTGCTTAATGTGGATGACATATGGAAATTTTTCGATGAACTCCACCTAACGAGCATGCCTTTTGTTCAGCTTATGTTGCCCCTTCAAGTACTTCAAGGATTCATGATCAGTGTGGATCACAAACTCTTTTGGCCAAAGGTAGTGTTGCCACGTCTCCAGGACTCGAACCAATGCATATAACTCCTTATCATAAGTAGGGTAGTTCAAGGTTGCCCCACTTAACTTCTCACTAAAGAATGCAATTGGTCTTCTATCCTGCATAAGTACTGCTCTAATACCTAATCCTGAAGCATCACACTCAATTTCAAATGTTTTAGCGAAGTTAGGTAAAGCAAGTAATAGCGCCTGAGTCAGCTTATTTTTAAGCGTCTGAAAGGCCTTCTCTTGTTGCTCTCCCCATCTGAACCCGACGTTCTTCTTAATTACCTCAGTAAGTGGTGCTGCAATGGTGCTGAAATCCTTCACAAATCTCCTGTAAAAGCTCACTAGTCCATGGAAACTCCGCACATTACTTACATTAGTTGGACAAGGCCATTCTTGGATCGCACGAATCTTTTCTTCATCAACCTGTATCCCTTGTGCACTAACAACAAAACCAAGAAACACAAGTTTGTCTATGCAAAAAAAGCACTTCTTGAGGTTAGCATATAATTGCTCCTTTCGAAGCACTTCTAAAACATCCCTCAAGTGAGATATATGATCTTCCAAACTCTTGCTATAAATGAGGATATCATCAAAATAGATAACCACAAATTTTCCAATAAAACTCCTCAAAACATGGTTCATAAGTCTCATAAAAGTACTAGGTGTGTTAGTTAAACCAAAAGGCATTACTAACCACTCATACAATCCATATTTAGTTTTGAATGCGGTTTTCCATTCATCACCTTCTTTCATTCTAATTTGGTGATATCCACTTTTCAGATCAATTTTGGAAAAGACACTAGACCCATGTAACTCATCTAACATGTCATCTAAGCGAGGAATGGGATGATGATACTTTACCGTGATGTTGTTGATGGCACGGCAATCAACACACATTCTCCATGACCCATCCTTCTTAGGCACCAAAATCACAGGCACTACACATGGACTCATGCTTTCTCTCACGTACCTTTTCTCCATTAATTCGTCGACTTGCCTTTGGAGTTCCTTTGTCTCCTTTGGATTACTCCAACATGCTGGTTTGTTTGGAATCGATGCTCTGGGTATAAGGTCAATTTAGTGCTCAATACTACGAATAGGTGGTAGTCCCTTTGGAATCTCCTCAGCGAAGACATCTTCAAAGTCCTGCACAATTGACACAACCACACTAGGCAAAGAGTTAGATAGTTCGTTAGTACTCAAACATGTTTCTTTAAAAACCAGCAACAACATAGGTTGCCTCATCACTAACACTCTCCTTACTACACTCGCTCTTGCCACATAACTCTCCTTTTGCAAGGCTGCACTCTCCTTTTCACCCACCACCAAAGTTGATCCCCCTTCAACTTGGTCTCTCACACTCTTTCCAGCCTTCCTCTCCTTTTCCTTTTGATATTGACTTTTGTATTCCTTTTCTTTCTCATTGTCTTTTGCTCTCTCACTCTCCCTTTGCTTTTCACTCACCTTATGTTTTGCAAAAGACTGTTGTAGCTGCAACTGATCCTCATATACCTGTTTAGGTGTTAACGGTTTAAGATTAAAGCTTTTCCCCTAGTGAACAAGCGTATACTTATTAGAAAAGCCATCATGAATAACCTTCCTATCAAATTGCCATGGCCTCCCCAACAACATATGACATGCTTGCATTGGCACTACATGCATAACACCTCATCCTCATACCTACCAATGCGAAAACCAATCAAGGCTTTACTTACTCACCTTTGTCTCACCACTATCATTCAACCACTGCAATTTATATGGACTAGGGTGTCTAATAGTTTTGAGTCCCAACCTCTCAACAATAAAATTACTCACCACATTGGTGCAACTTCCTCCATCAATGATCAAACTGCAAATATGATCTCCTATGATAACATCTAGTATGAAATATATTCTCTCTTTGCACCTCCTCTTCTTCCTTTACCTGCACATTCCAATCAAGGCTTTACTTACTCACCTTAGTCTCACCACTATCATTCAACCACTGCAATTTTATGGACTAGGGTGTCTAATAGTTTTGAGTCCCAACCTCTCAACAATAAAATTACTCACCACATTGGTGCAACTTCCTCCATCAATGATCAAACTGCAAATATGATCTCCTAGATAACATCTAGTATGAAATATATTCTCTCTTTGCACCTCCTCTTCTTCCTTTACCTGCACATTCAAAGCTCGCTTCACTACTGCCACTAACCTCCCTATTGCAGGCTCTTCATCATCACTAGCATCCTCTAATGGAGGCATATCATCTTCTTCACTATCCCCCTCAGTCTCATACTCACCATCATCCCACAGAATCATCACACGCCTATTTGCACATTGACTAGCAATATGGCCTCTACCTTAGCATTTAAAACATCTAATGTCACGATTTCTAGAAGTAGAAGAATCAGGGTTACCTTGATTACCAGGAGTAGAACCCGCTTGCCTCCGCTCTCCTTTTGGTTTAGTGGGTAATGGCTTTTCTTCCTTCTTCCATTGGCTAGTCTTCTAGGTGGATGAACCAGTACCCTGTTGAAACCATGTCGTACTACTGCCTTTCCTCCTATGTTGGTTCTCAACCATTATAGCCATATGAACCATATCTTCTAATTCTACATAATGCTGCAATTTAACGACATTTTGAATTTCCCTATTCAACCCAGCAAGAAACCTAGCCATGATAGCCTCTCTATCCTCCTCTACATTCGCCCTGATCATCGTAACTTTCATCTCCTTAAAATACTCATCCACACTTCGGCTTCCTTGCTTAAGAGTTTGCAATTTGTTGTGCAATTCACGATAGTAATACGCAGGCACAAACCGCTTCTTCATCACTCTCTTCATCTCTTCCCATGACTCAATAGGTGGTTCGCCATTCCTTCTTCGATTCAACATTAGTTGATCCCACCACACTATGGCATAATCCGAAAATTCAATGGCAGCAAGTTTCACTTTCTTTCTCCCACTATAGTTATGATAATCAAACACCATCTCTACCTTCTTCTCCCACTCTAAGTACGCCTCAGGATCATTCTTCCCTTGGAAAGGAGGAATCTTCATCTTTATGCTACTCAATTGATCATCCTCTCTATTCCTATCTCCTCTATCTTCCCAATCCCTAGTTCCTCTATTCCGACCACTAGAACCTCTATAACTCCCGACAAAAGGCTCATCACATTCATCTTTCGACATTTCATCTCCACCCCTTTGTACTCTCCTAGAACGACTCTCCCTCTTACGCCCTTGGAAGACGTTTGTAGATTGCTCTAGTCTTTGCTCTACTGTCTCATGAATTTGTTCCATACCCTCCTAAAACATCCTCTTCATCTCACCCCTCAATGCCTCAATTACTAACCTAGCATCAAACCTTCCCCTCTCACCTTCATGAGAATGTTGCCTCGACATTGTTCTTGCAAAGAAGATTAGTACTACCACAAATATATATAAGATTAAAACTCACGATACACTCCCTTACGTGTTTCGCTCAAATGATGATATCACATAGTCACTCGTGTATTCTCACAAATAATGATGATATCAACTTGCCAATTCCTCTTCTCAATTCTCTTGGAACTAACCCAAACTACACCAATTCCCTTCCATAGAATTCAAAGCAACTCTAGGGTTCATAAATTTCCTCTTTTTTTTTTTGAATTTTTTTTTCTCTTTGTTGTTGCTCTTGATCACGCTCCTTTTTTTTTGTCGTGATTCTTCTTCTTTTTTGTGACAAAATTGAATAGTAGATACTACACTTTCATAGACAATTAATACTATGAAATTGAATACTAACAATTGATATGAACGATTGGAGTTAGGGTTTTGATGTTACCTTCCTCAAACCGAGCTGATGTTTTGACAAACCTAAGCTTTGATACCAAACTGATGTGAGATCGGTTTGATCGGATTCCTAACTGATACGAACCACGCCAACGTGTGACGAAACCTAGTACCAATACATTTGGAATTCGTTACCTAAGATGCAAAACACCCTCAAGTGGAAACCGCGACCCGTTGTCTATAAGCGAGACAAGAACCTTGGTATAATATGAAGACGCCACAATTGGGATGAAAGACCGATTGACAAGTCAGGATGAACGCCACGGAAATAAAATCCAATAAGTTCGAGGTTAGTTCTTTAAAGAACCAAGAGAGGAGTTATCTCAAAAGAGTTTTCAAGCTTTTAATGTTGTATGTTCTATATCCTAAATGTTCTAAACCCAAGGAGCTTTATATTAGGGTTTACAATTCGTAACAATAAGTGCCCAAAATGACGTCACTTCAATAAGTGCGTAAAAATAACAAAACAAGACATGAAGGCCAGCGTCGTAGATATACACGGCCGTGTACTTTGGCCGTGTATGATTCTGTGGAAATTCTTGGCAACATACACCACCGTGTACTTCTAGTCGTGTATCTTTCTGTGGAAATTCTTGACACCACACATGGCCGTACTTTTGAACCGTGTATACGACCGTATATGATTCTGTGTAACCTCCAGACTCCTATACGGCTGTGCCTTGTAAAGACATGCCCTCTTCATCCCATATCCGGTATGACTTGTACAAGAGTAAGGGTCTTCCCATGGTTGTTCCAATCCTTTCCAACTTCATGATTGCTCCAATCCTTTCTGGCTTCATGGACATCCTTTATCAACCCATTAAGTGCTTCCTTGAATCGTTTTGCTCGATTTCTTGTAATCGGTCCTGGTGGAACTTCAAGAGGATCCACATTCCTTCTTCCGGCTTGGCTCTCATCATGGGTCTTATGATACAATAATATTTCTCCATGGGATGCCAAATGATCTCCATTAGTTGATCGCCACGAGACATCATCAGATTTTCATCCAATTACCCGTTGAGATTGACGTCACTTCAAAACATTGGCTCTTGAAGATTTATAATATTTTTGTACTTTGTAATTGTTCTTTGGACCATTTTAGTTATAATGTTGTTTTGGGACACTTTCATTTGTTTGTAATGTTCATTTAGGATCGGCCACCCTAAAAGTGGCATAGTTGTAATTTTGAGGACTTTCTAACCCTGAAGGGAGCAAGTATAAAAACTTGCTTAAAGTAGGGTTTTGGAGGCCAATTTTCAAAATTAAACATACACTTTTCGTGGGGGATTAGGGTTCTTCCTAATTTTCATTAGAATCTTATTAATTTTAATCCCAAGATTTGGAATTGTAGCAAGTGCAACAAGGGGAAATTGTCAGTTATATCAATTTCATTTTATTGTGATTTCTTTTCTCTTTAGTGTGTAATATCTAAGGTTAAATTGGAAGTTTCTTGGTCAGATTTGATTACATTTGTAATCAAAGTAATATTATTATTTGATGGATTCTTAGCATTTGTTATCATCCTCAAATTTTGCTTCATCTAGTGGTGTAAATTGGCTCTTTTTGGAAAGGTTGATTTCGGAGTTGTTCTTGTTGATCTTGGTATATTTCACGTGGATTCATTTATGGTTATTGTATATTGGAGGAAATTATCATTGTAAAATTGTTAATGGTAACATTAAGCATTTGGATTTCATTGCATCTCCACTAGGGTTCACGCAAATTAAAGTGGTTTTGAATCGAAATTGATCTTGTCTTTTGAAGTTATATTTGAGTTCTTTTTTATTGTGCTTAACCCCCTTTTAGGCACATCATCATTTGGTATCAGAGCTTGAGGTTGTGAGAAGGGATTGTTGTAATTTGAATTTGGAAATTAGGGGTTTGTTGAGTAGCACCTTGATCCGAAAATTGTTGGCATGAAACTTGAATTTTTTTTATTGAGTTGTTAAATTGTATCTTGTTGATTAGTGGTTGAACACTTGGAGATTTGAACACTCTTGGATTCCTTGATATTTAGCTATGAATGTGTAGTATTTGGGAAATAAACCGTGAAGGAGCAAGAGTAGTGTTCAATTGTTGAATTGGAAATGAATTATTTGAATTGTGTTGTTGAGGTATTATACTTATTGCTAATTGTTGTAGACATGGAGTACTTTTTACATTGCTTGTCTCTTTGAGTTGGCCGTGGCTCCTTATGTGTGGAAGAAAGGAAAGCTATTTGAATTTAAAATTCCATCATTGGAACTCCATAATGTGAAGAAGCTTTGGAGTGTGCCGTGTGATTTCTTATGCAATTCGAAAGTGGAAGTGTACAATTTTTCAGATTTGCATTGTGTGGGATAATCGGGAATTTACTTGAATTCAAACACATCATTAAGTTTGAGGAAGTTATTGAGTGATATTGATTGTATTCTATTTGAATTTGAATTTGATTATTACCATTTGTGGAAAGTTGCATTAAGGAGTGCTATTTAAATTGTTGCCATGATGCATGTGTGTAAGTTGTGGACTGGGAAAATTGTGTTAGAAGTGGAGAGTGCATCATGTAGAAAAAGGTGTGTGGCGTTGTATTTTTGAATTTAGTGAAGGGTGTGTGTGTGGCATTGTGTGTGTTGATTAAAAAGGGGATTACAAGTGGTGCATATGGTGGTGGAGAGTGTTTGCACCATGAGCAAAGAAAATATTGTGGTGATGGATTTGTGTAATTTATGTCTGTGTTGAGGTGCTACCCATTGTGAAGTAATTAGTGTGAAACCAAAGCAAGAAAGGAAGGTTTAAATAGTAGAATTTCATTTCAAACAAAAAAATTAAAGTGTGAAAGTAATTGAGCTAGTTACTTAAACACTTCTTGTTGAATTTAATTCTATCTACTTAAAGTAGTTGCATATGTACTTCATTTATTAATCTTATTTGGAGTACTAAATTATTTCTCTTTGTGCCTTTGATAATTCTCTTTGACACGTGAGCTATCATATCATAGCAATTGCTAAAAACATTTAGATTACTATTGTTGAAGGATTGTGTTATAAATTTTGGAACTACTTCTTCAAAGTACATCATATCTAATGAGAGTGTGAATGGGGGAATTGGCAATGAAGCCAATAGCCAGGTTGGTGGAGGTTAGGGCCATAACACCGCAGGTAGGAGGACTTTGGAAGAACAGCTTAAGAATCTTACTACCATAGTTGCTACTTTAGCAACTAGGATTGATAGGATGACTTTGCTACAACCACTAGTGGTGAACCTTCAGGCACCACCTCGGGTAACCCCATAAAACCTTTAGAGAGACAGGGTAGTGGGGGAAGGAAACTTGAATAGAAGGATAGATGGAGATCATCATCCTTACAAGGAAGAGTGGGATGACAACTTCAAGGCTAATCTATACCAGATTAGGGATTTCAGACCACTTCGGGAACTGGAGTATGTAAAGCTGTAGATGTCTTCTTATGAAGGCAAGGGATCAGTTGATGATTATTTGGACTGGGAGGATAAGGTTGAGGGTCTCTTTGAATGCTATGAGATTGATGATAATACTAGAGTCCGATTGGTTGCTGTCGAGTTTACAGGATACACTACACTATGGTGGAAGAATTTGATCATCAACAGGTGTAGAGATAGGGAGGCTGAGATTTAGACATAGAGGGATATGAAAAAGCTGTTAAGAAAAAGATTTATTCTTAAGCACTACAAACAGGAACTGTTTATGCGACTGCAGACTTTGAGGCAGGGAGGCAAGATAGTGGATGATTATGTTTAGGAATTTGAAACCCTCATGATTAGATGTGGGTCAATCGAACCTCTAGAACAAATCGTTGCATGCTTCATCTCGAGTCTGAAATATGAGATAGTGTGTATTGTTGAGCTGCAGCACTATTGTACACTTGATGTGGCTATTCAGTTGGCCTTGAAAGGAGGTCCAATTGTTCAAGGC